>CASGHI010000124.1:0-15963 GCA_949319315.1 Zelleria hepariella
TGGCGAATGATTAGGTATGAATGTTACCATACCTCGTAAACTAAGAGGTTTAGCGCAAAAATAACGAAATTTTCGAACCCCTTAATATCCCCAGAACCAAGCCTTTTACTTCTCTACGTGTTCTAAAAACCGACATACAGGGTGTTAAACATACAGGGTATTCCTGAAAGTGTGACACACAGTCGAAAAATTTTTAAAACAAAGGTTAGGTCAGTAGGTTTGGTTGGCGACACACTGACATACCTACCTCTTTTTGTTTACGAATGGTCCTTTAAACCGGACATACCGTAGACTTTTTGACTGTAGACTTTTTCAAATTCGGCCTCTAAATGCGTTCAGATAATTACGGCGGGTTTGTTAATTTTAAGAAAAAGTACTAGGCTAGCATAAATAAGTAGAATCTGTATTACTGTACTTAAATAGGGCTAGACTAGTTCGGCCTAGGCTAAACTAGTCTAGCCCTATGCTCGTATGGAGAAACCAGTTTAGCCAAACTAGTCTAGTCTAGTCTATTTGAGTAGGAGTAATACAGATTCTACTTATTTATGCTAGCCTAGTACTTTTTCTTAAAATTAACAAACCCAACGTAATTATCTGAACAGTAGGGGACACACTTAGAGGCCGAATTTGAAAAAGTCTACATTCAAAGGTCTACGGTATGTCCGGTTTAAAGGACCATTCGTAAACAAAAAGAGGTATGTCAGTGTGTCGCCAACCAAACCTACTGACCTAACCTTTGTTTTAAATATTTTTCGACTGTCTTTCACACTTTCAGGAATACCCTGTATGTTTAACACCCTGTATGTCGGTTTTTAGAACACGTAGAGAAGTAAAAGGCTTGGTTCTGGGGATATTAAGGGGTTCGAAAATTTCGTTATTTTTGCGCTAAACCTCTTAGTTTACGAGATATTGTAACATTCATACCTAATCATTCGTCAATATCAGCTCGGGCTAGGCCATACTAGTTTATCCTGAAGCTTACATATTCTTGCTAGGCCAGACTAGATTGGCCTAGGCTAAACTGGTTTATCCATACGACGTTCGGATAAACTAGTTTGGCCTAGGCTATACCGGTTTATCCATACGACGTTCGGATAAACTGGTTTGGCCTAGGCGAAACTAGTTTATCCTTAAATCGGGTTTGGCCGGTAACATATATAAAAGGCTTAGGTTGACTGACTCATCACGCTACAGCCCAAACGGCTGAACCTATAAGTATGAAATTTGGACAAAAGTTGCGTTATATGGTGGAGGGTTCATTTAAGAAGCGATTTTTTTTTATTTAACCCTTAAGTGGGTCAAAATAGGGCTGAAAGTGTGTATGGGAAAAAATTTTTTTTTGGTCTTTTGTTCTTAAATATTAATTTTTTGTACTTTTTTTTTAAAATGACTTGACACCTATTTCAGATTTTTTCTCATTTCTATGTTCTTAAGGGTTAAAATGGGTGCCAAAGTTTTTCGATTTTTTTCACCAGTTACGATCGATGCTGGAACAAAACCGCTAATGCCAAAACAATGAAAATTTGACAATAGTTGTAATTTGTAGACACGCTACGGGTTAAGACAGATTTACTTCAAGTTTAACCCTTAAAGCGGTAAAAATGGGGTCCAAAGTTTGTATGTAAAAAAAAAATTTTTTGTCCGGAGTTACTTGCAAGTAACTCTAAGAATTCGTATATTAAATCAAAAATAATTTAACACCTGTTTAAGCTTTTTTCTAATTTTAGCAGTTTAAGGGTTAAACGAGGATGAAATGTATGAATATTTTTCGTGATGTAGTGTCAACGTGGGGCCCAAACCGTTTAAGCTACAACTATGAAATTAAAACTGCAGTAGCGTTTTGTAGCAAAACTACCCACCATGAAGAATAAAATATAATTTTAACCCTTCAAATGCCCAAACCGGGGTTCAAAGTTTGTATGAAATAAATTTTTTTTTTGGTCCGATTAACTTGAAACTTAGTATCTGTATATTAAATAAGAAACAATTAAACACGTGTTTCAGCGTTTTTCAAAATTCTGCCCACTAAAGGGTTAAAAGGGGTAGAAAAGTTTGAAGATTTTTCCTGATTTAGTATCAATGCCAGGCCTAAACCATTAAAGCTACAATTATGAAATTGAAACTGCAGTAGTGTTTTGTGGCAAAACTACCTACCATGAAGAAAAATATATAATTTTAACCCTTCAAATGCCCAAACCAGGGTTCAAAGTTTGTATGAAATAAAATTTTTTTTTGGTCCGATTTACTTGAAATTAAGTATTAGTATACTAAATCAGAAAAAATTAAACACGTGTTTCAGCGTTTTTCTCATTTCAGCCAATGAAGGGTTAAAATTGGTGGAAACGTTGAAGTTTTTTCACTGATGTAGTAGCAATGCTGGGCCCAAACCATTGAAGCTACAACTTTCAAATTGAATGTGCAGTTGCATTTCATAGCATTACTACCCACCATCAAGAAAAAAATATAATTTTAACCCTTCAAATGCCCAAACCGGGGTTCAAAGTTTGTATGAAATAAAAATTTTTTTTGGTCCGATTAACTTGAAAATTAGTATTTGTATATTAAATAAGAAACAATTAAACACGTGTTTCAGCGTTTTTCAAAATTCTGCCCACTAAAGGGTTAAAAGGGGTAGAAAAGTTTGAAGATTTTTCCTGATTTAGTATCAATGCCAGGCCTAAACCATTAAAGCTACAATTATGAAATTGAAACTGCAGTAGTGTTTTGTGGCAAAACTACCTACCATGAAGAAAAATATATAATTTTAACCCTTCAAATGCCCAAACCAGGGTTCAAAGTTTGTATGAAATAAAATTTTTTTTTGGTCCGATTTACTTGAAATTAAGTATTACTATACTAAATCAGAAAAAAATAAACACGTGTTTCAGCGTTTTTCTCATTTCAGCCAATGAACGGTTAAAATGGGTGGAAACGTTGAAGTTTTTTTCCTGATGTAGTAGCAATGCTGGGCCCAAACCATTGAAGCTACAACTTTCAAATTGAATGTGCAGTTGCATTTCATAGCATTACTACCCACCATCAAGAAAAAAATATAATTTTAACCCTTCAAATGCCCAAACCGGGGTTCAAAGTTTGTATGAAATAAATAATTTTTTTGGTCCGATTTACTTGAAACTTAGTATTTGTATATTAAATAAGAAACCATTAAACACGTGTTTCAGCGTATTTCAAATTTCTGTCCTTAAAAGGGTTAAAAGGGGTAGAAAAGTTTGAAGATTTTTCCTGATGTAGTATCAATGCCAGGCCTAAACCATTAAAGCTACAACTATGAAATTGAAACTGCAGTAGTGTTTTGTGGCAAAACTACCTACCATGAAAAAAAGAATATAATTTTAACCCTTCAAATGCCCAAACCGGGGTTCAAAGTTTGTATGAAATATTTTTTTTAATTGTCCGATTTACTTGAAACTTAGTATTTGTATACTAAATCAGAAATAATTAAACACGTGTGTCAGGGAGGCGTCAATCAAAGATACGTGTGTGATCAAGACTGGTTTATTGAGGATCCCAATCAGCTGCGCTCGCGCGTTACATCGATATACAATAGGTACATATAGCTGACATCTTCCTCACAAACAAAAAAAAAATATGAAAATTAATACAAACTTCGGTAGGTAGGAAGGTAAAAATTTCTAACGTAAGTTACCTATTATTTTATCTTTTAGTAGGTACTTATTATTATTTTGCTATGGGTTTTTTTTACTTCACTTTTTTATTGTTTTTATTCACTTCAGTTTTCTATTTTAGCACTTTTTGTAAATTTTACTTATTTCTTTAATCATCTACATCATACGAACTCCCTCTATATCATCTTGATTTCTCAAACATTTTCCTATGGAAAATTTCACATGCCGACGAAATTCCATATACCATTCGCTAAAACTTATACCATGAACTGTTTTGCTATACTTCCTTGTTTTCCTTTTTTTTTTTTATTCTCCTGGCCTACCGCCAACTCTTTGAAACATTCCTTGAAACACATCCTTATACTCCTTAACGTACGTTACGTACGTTTGTTTCAAAACTCTCAGTACTTCGTTTTATTCATTTCCTTGTTTTCCTTTTTTATATATTTTCCTGGCATACAGCCAACACTTTGAATTCCTTGAAACAAATCCTCATACTCCTCTCGAAAAGTTGGTACGTTTGTTTCAATACTCTCTTAACTCAGTACTCAGTTTCAGTACTCTCTTAATCTAATTAATTTCCTTGCATAAAGATCGGCCTGTTCATCTGAGTTTCACATACAAGCGATATGGTTCATCTTCATGCAACTGCTTTCCTCACGCAGGACAAGAAAATGTTCTGTGCATCATACCTCAATGGGTACTCCATAGTACTTTAGGTGTAGGGCGGCCCACTTCGGGTTGTGTTTCCCGAGTGCGCGCGCCCTCTGCTCACGCCGCTCCTAGTTGACAGCTGTGTGGCCCGTGCCCGGGCGCCGCCGCCCGCCACGACCACCTGTCTATCCGTATCCGCGACCGCATCCTTAATATCCGTGCGCCGGCGCCGGTGCCGCCGGGAGCGTCACCCAGCCGCGCGGCCCACCGTAGTAGCCCGCGGGTCGACTGTGCCCGCCGCGCATCACACCTCGGCCGCCGCGGCCGTTGCCACTGCGCTGCCCGCTGGCCCGAGCTGTGTTATGACCGTCTGTTTCTTCATGATCCTGCCATATTTCGTACATCCTTTTTTCATCCTGTCTCATCCTGTTAGAGTATATCTTCGACACTACCGCCGCCCGGCATATCTCCATTGCCCTGGTCAGAGTCAGATCCGCCTCCCTGAGAAGTCTTTCTCTCATTGTTGAGCTTGTTATTCCGCAGATCAGGCGATCCTTTATCAAAGAATCGGCCAAGTTGCCAAATTCACAACTACCTGATAATTTCTTCAAATCGAACACGTATTGTTCAATGGTTTCGTTTTCATTCTGATTGCGCATAAAAAACCTATGCCGCTCCACAGTTATATTTTTCTTCTGTTCGAAATATCCTTGAAATTCCTTCAAAACATCAGCCACGGTTGTATGTTTCGTGCTGAATTGTTCATACAAATCTCTGCATTGTTCACCGACAACATGTAGCAGTATGTTAATTTGTATCACTGGAGTTTTCTTAGATAACTCGCACGCATTGTAATAAATCATAAATCCATTACTCCACTTATTCCAACTCTCACTTAAACTTCCACTTGTAATACTCAACAAATTCTGGTCGAAACAGAAAGATGACGGCGGCGATAAAATTGACTCCATTTTATAATTTTAGCCTGATTTTAGCTCACTTATTATTTTTCCTTTACACTATTCTTCGTTTAATTATTCACTTGTTAGGTATATGTTTTATCATTAGGTTGTAATTTTTATCCGCACAGTAGCTTTTCACTCGTATTTCAAATCGCGTAGGTAATTATTTATTTTATTTCGGGCTGCGCCATGTCAGGGAGGCGTCAATCAAAGATACGTGTGTGATCAAGACTGGTTTATTGAGGATCCCAATCAGCTGCGCTCGCGCGTTACATCGATATACAATAGGTACATATAGCTGACAACGTGTTTCAGCATTTTTCTCATTTCAGCGAATGAAGGGTTAAAATGGGTGGAAACGTTGAAGATTTTCCCTGATATAGTAGCAATGCTGGGTCCAAACCATTTAAGTTACAACTTTGAAATTTGAACTACTGTTGCGTTTTATAGCAAAACTACCAACCATGATGAAAAAAGTAACAATGTTAACCCTTGAAATGCCCAAACCGGGGTTAAAAGTTTGTATGAAATACATTTTTTTTGTCTGATATACCTACTTGAAACTAAGTATTCGTATGCTAAATCAGAAATAATCAAACACAGTCATGTTTCAGCATTTTTCTCATTTCAGCGAATGAAGGGTTAAAATGGGTGGAAACGTTGAATATTTTTCCCTGATGTAGTAGCAATGCTGGGCCCAACCCATTCAAGTTACAACTTTGAAAAACTACAGTTGCGTTTTATAGCAAAACTACCAACCATGAAGAAAAAAGTAATAATGTTAACTCTAAAACGGCCAAAACGGGGTTCAAAATTTGTATGAAATTATCATTTTATTGGATTCAGATTAACTTGAAACTAAGTAGTCGTGTATTAAATCAGAAATAATAATTAAACACATGTTTCAGCATCAAAAAGGGTGGAAACATTTTAAGAGTTTTCCTGATGTAGTATCAATAACAATGCCGGAACCATTAAAGCTACAACTATTCAATGAACATTTAACTACAGTTGCGTTTTATAGCAAATCTACTAAGCATGAAGAAAACAATAATAATGATAAACCTAAAACGGCCAAAAAGGTTCAAAGTATGTTTTTTTTTTGTTGGATTCATTTGATCTTTACCAATTTGGTCACACACATACACAACACATACTCTTCCACGCTGAAACTGCACGACGGATTTGGATGACTTTTGGAATAGAGATAGCTTACAAAAATACACACCCATGACTCTATTCATGCTAATTTGATAATGGTGAAAGATGTACCCAGGCAACTTCTTATAAGTCTTCGCGGACGAAGTCGCGGGCGAAAAGCTAGTATTAAATAAACCGACAAGCCTACTCCATCTAAAACAATGTCCCAGGCACTGCAGCGCCGAGTGGTCTCTTCACCCATCTAGTGTGAGTGAAGGTGCCACTGGACGCTGTATAAATCATCACATTACGTAGATGCAAAGGCCTTAGTTTTTTAATGACAAGACGACGACAAGAATAGAGGGGCTAGACTGTGGTACACAAGACAGCACGTAGACGCTTACACGCGTGCACTCTATTTACTTACGTTACGAAAGTGTAAGCGTCTACGTGCTGTCGTGTGTACAATTTTATTTGATGAGTCGGAAGGTTTAGGCACGCATTATCCTGAAATAAAGCTTATCTTACACGTGGCTTTACGCTCGGTCTAGTTTAACATTAAGGGTGGTATTCTAGAACGCTACTTAAACTCAGTTTAAACAGAGTTCAGACTGTCGATAAAGCAGTGCATGCTTTGATATGAAGGGAGGGATATTCAAATCAAAACATGCACTGTTTTATCGACAGTCGACACTACTAAACTCTACTTAAACTAAGTTTAAACAGAGTTCAAGGAGCTTTCTAGTTTGAACTGAGTTTAAACAGAGTTTAAGTAGCGTTCTAGTTTGAACTGAGTTTAAGTAGCGTTCTAGAATACCACCCCTAGCTAGAATCCTTGGATGGAGCTCTACATTCAGTTAGATAGTGCTCTCCTAGTTTATAGGAGAAACGTTTCTTTTAAAATATTTACAAACCGACACTGTAAGAAAAAGCTTCAGCCTTTTAGAAAAGCTCTTGTACGTACAGTCGAGCTCGAAATCTTATATTCGTGAGTTTTCTACGTTTTTATAAGTAAAACCTTTTAAACTATAGGGCTCTATACTCATCATGACAAACAACTTTTTACATAGTCGACCATTGTGGGATAAGCCTGGAATCGACGTTTTAATGGTGATATCGAATACTCCTCTACAGGGTAATTTTTAAATAGCTTTATTCCTCAGACACCCCTACTTCTAAATGTGATTTCCAACCACTTTTGTTTTACGACTTTAGATAGAGATTTTGACTTTTTTAGAGAAAGCGCAAAAATATTTTCCATACAAAACGTTTTTTTCTTGGCGCAGAGTAACAAATTAGGAGCAGGACAGGCAGCGCTAAAATGGCACAAATTCCAACTTTTTCAACCTAATTAATGTTCAGTAATTAAAAAGTATCGATCTATGAAAAAAGTCGTAGAACAAAAGTTGTTGGAATAATATTTTATTAAAGTTGACGTGTTTCAAGAATAAAGCTATTTCAAAATTGCCCATTGTATCTACTCCAATTTTGAGTTATTTTTCATTTTTAATCTGTGAAATCTTGCTTGGAGGTTGACGTTGTTGATGTTAAAAGGTTGGCACCAAAGTAAAAAGTTGATGTATTGATGAGTGAACTGCCTTACAGTACAAGATAACACGTTGCATGCATACAATATTTTATTCACATCGTTGGTGGCAGTTGCAGCTGACTGTACCTGCAACATATAAAATGCTTATACACACATACGTTTGTGTAGTTTCCTCTTTTGTTTTAGGTAAACGCGCCCACGCTACGTCGCATAGTAAAAATGTATGCTCTGACCCCATTTGCGAGAGTCCTGTCCGCAATGTTTTTATGGACAGTGTATCTGCAATGTTGCCTTGCTGAATGCACATTTTATGCCAAACTAGCCCCTCTACTATAAGAGCCCTCGCCCACGGCGAACTTTTTTTAGCGATGCAGTAGCGATTCTGTCGCGCGTTCGTATCGATACAGTCGCGATGCGGTCTCTAGCTGTGTGCCCTTGCTCACCTTAACCACGATTCAGTCGCGATGCAAACGCGATACCGTCGCGCTTCTGTCGCGATGGAAACGCAATTCGCGCGCCACTCTTCCTCCGTTCTCTCCCCGATGTCGTCCGACAAGGTCGCGCGTTTGCATCGATACAGTCGCGATGCTGTAGCGCGTGGGTCGGGGGTTAAAAAACATCTGGTCTTATTTTTGTTATTATTGTTACGTAGGTAAATGATGAAGCTTGTGATGAAGTCAAACGTTGGTTTGAAAATAGGTAATAATATTTCAGACTTATCTTAGCTGGCTACGCGATACTGGCTGCCTGGCTGAATAGCTAAAAAGAAAAGGAAAAAAACGATTAAAAAAGCCCCGGTGTAGGTATGTCTGTGAATAAATTGTTAACGAAGTTCAGTCAAGGACACTTTTTACAAGATTGAAGTGGAATTGGAAATTATTTCTTGTCACTTTGGTAGTTATACTTAGTACCAACCTAACTAAAAATTATGCATTCATTAAAAATACCTAAATGAAAACTGAAAAGTGTATCAAGATTTTCAAGGATTTTCTTACACATTTTAATAAAATAAAATAAAAATAAATAAGTTCACTTTGTGACTAGCTTTTTCCTGCGACTTCGTCCCAGTGAAAACTTATCATACAATCTTGTGAACCCCATTTAATTTCCTTAGGGGATGATTTTCAGGATTTTTATAGTGCTCCTATGCTATACACTCAATGGAGCCTGTAATAATCTGAAGGGACTGTCAACAGCACGTAAACAGTGCATGCGTGTAAGGGTCGACGCGCTGTCGATTGTACACACGACAGCACGTCAGAGTGAACACTTTTGTTGTAAAGTCACCCGTAACGTAACCGAGTAGAGTGCTAGTGTGTAATGGTCGACGCGCTGCCGTGTGTACCTATGCAAATGCATAATAATTAATAAACTTAATTTTAAAAAATATACCGAACCGTAGAGTAGAGCTAAACTCTCAAAGCGGGAAGCGTTCTGCTAACAATGCAAATCGAAATGAATTCATTGTTTATTAATGCAGTGGGACGTTGCAGATGGATTCCCAGCTAAGTGTATTATACCTCGTTGTAGGCATCTTAAATCGTTCGTTCGTTAAGTAATCAATCAAATAAATATTCTTCGCTGGCTGATTCATCATTTTGACGGTCACCAACTTGTTACCTAGTAAAATAACATTATAACATAACCATAAACAAGTACAGTGATATACACACATCCGCTTCGAGCTGCTAGTGTATAATAATTAATAAATAATATAATAATAATAATATTTTCTTTCAATTTTAATTCCGCCCCTTATGCAAGAGGTTGAAGACACAAAAACGGAAACATAAGTATTATGTAGTCTTATGTACGGAACTGTTGAGTAAAGCCCACTGCTGGGCATATTATTTCTTCTCCTTTCAATTGGATTAAATCAGGATTAAATTGTTCAAATTGATCCTCGAACACCGCCAATCTGCAGAAAACATTTGTGATGGACTTCCAAGTTAGCGTTGTCTCACTTTGATTGTATTAATTAAAGTGAGAGGGCGAGTGTTTTGAAATTCATCCATGTTTTGTTTAATGACACGGGTTATAAATAGTTATAATATAAACGATAATGTATTCATCAGAGAAACGTCTGCAGTTGCAGCGAAATGAGTTGAAACTTTTGAGGAGCACGCCCGACCACCAGCGGCGGCGGCGCCCATTAATATTTACAAGGCATTATGGCGAAGTGTCTCGCCATTTTCAGACAAAGAACTTTGGAATACTTACGAAGGTATCTCATTCGTGCAAATAAAGGATCGCCCGAACTTTTAATGACACACATAATTTGGTTCAAAACGGGTCTAAATAACAATATTATTTCGCCAATGATGAAAAGGCTCTCAGTCAGTGTATAAAATTCATTCTTGAATCTAGGACTAAGGTTTTGTTCAAATCCTTCAATTCTTCAGGATTCAGTGTTTAATAAATTCGGTAATTTTGAATGGAAGGACTAAAAAAAAACTTACAGATGTCTGGCAGTAGCAAATGAATAAGTCGCACCTTGTGCATGGATTAAATATATTTTTTACTGTTTTCGACTGGCAAACACCAACGAACAAAAAAAAAACATTTCTGTTGTGCGCGATTTTAATAAATTGGGGAACAACCAGCGAGCGCTGGGAACAACCCCTTTCCCCTCCAGCCAATCTTTCGGGAAAGCGTTTTTCGCAAACATTGATTTTTAATTACTCTTTTAATTAAATTAAGAAAATGCTTGACTCCCTTTGATCACTTTAAAATACATCTTGGGTGTTTTCAGACAGATAATAAAAAAAAGCTAGTGACGTCATCATTATGGGGAAATTGATACACTACGTTTTTCGTTTTGGAGTTCTACACGAACGGGTCCTATTTTTTATTTCTATACCTGCAATTTTTTTTTTTCAAAACCGACTCGCACAGTATTTGTTAGAGTGCTAATTCAATGAGGTCTAAAAAAACCTAAAAGCGAATTAACGGATCGGGTGCTCATTACCGAACCTCACTGGACCGCAGTCTCACTGGAGCAGTGGATTGGGCCGTTACGACCACACTGCACGGTTATGCGGCAAACGGTACCGCTGCCCGTAACAGGGTTAACATCTTCACGGGCTGCCGGGCACGCGTGACCGGCTGGTTGTCCGCGCCAAATAAAACTGGCGCCCGAGTCTGTAACGCAATGGTGCCTCGATAGGCTCGCAGTTGTACACACGACAGCACGTCGAGGCTAACACGCTAGCACTCTACTCGGTTACGTTACGGGCGACTTTACAACAAAAGTGTACAGTCTGACGTGCAGTCGTGTTTACATCATTATTCAGTGGTCGTCTGCTACTGCCGCTTGGCAGCGCAATAGTAGGTGCGGGTTTTGAGTTGGTTCTCTTGTCCCGTGCGTCTTCTCCGGAGGCATCAGCCCCCGGGTCTTGAATGTGCAGTCTTGGCGATATGGTCAGTGGGGCTCCGAGCTGCTGGGGTCTTGCAGCTCGAGGAGCTCCCGCGGGTACGGACGTCCTTTTACTGAACGGTCTTAGTTCGGGGCAATGTGGTGTTGGCTTCAACTACGATTTATGAATGCTCTGTGTGCTTTTATTTTTTTCTGGTATACAGTAAAGAATATTCTGGTTCTAATTCTAGAGGATTAGTTAGCTGGTTGTAGGAGAAAAACGTGGAAATTCCGGTTTCTTCCTTCTACTGCGAACCTATCGACACGCCGCCGTTGCGTTACAGACTTGAGGCCCTGATTAGAAGGGGGCGGAGAACGTCCATTCCAGCATGCAGCATGAGTAGCATGGCCACCATATCGAGTTAGATAGCGCTGTCTCTCACTCTGTTGAGAGATACACACACACACACCACCTCACACACACACACCCTCACACACACACACAGACACACACACACACACACACACACACACACACACACACACACACACACACACACACACATCGGAGTAAACTTCGTCTGGCACGCTGGATCAGAGGGTAAAAGCTACTACGTAAAAGTCCCGTACAATTTAAAAAATATATAGTGTGGAACACCTGATTTTCATCTTGCACAAAAGTCATCGAAGGGTCAAACTTTTATAGTGGTGTGAGCCTTCTGAACTTCCCGTTTTTTATCAAAACATAAACACTGCCAGCCGGCTATATGTTGACAGGTGGATGCGTTCGAAAACGCAAAAAAAAGTCATGTAAAAACATGATACTCGTACTATATTTTCTTTCGCAAAAAACCGGGATTGCTAGAAATAGAAATATAGTCCACAATATTTCTAATGTTACGGGATTTTAAGAGGTCAGTTTTAGGTAGCTACATGCCACCATCAGAAATCGGTTCAACCAAGCTCAGTGAGCTGCCTCCACTTTAGTCAGTAATCTATTTACTTTTATAACATAAGACCTAGAAATCCTCCATTCTCTGCGTAGGCAATCTCGTTAGCTAGCATGCGCGAGGCTCACTACACTACACGCGCTGACTGTGAAGGCCTTCGGATTCATAGGCTCGACAAAAAAAAACGTAGCTCCTAAACTACAATTTTTCGCAGAACATAAGTTCCTTCTTAACGATGAGTTACCAAGACCAATAGAAAAAGAAATAGATCACTGAAAATGGGCCATCCTGTATAAGAAGTTATTGCTAAGCGAGCAAGAGTAAGACTGTCTCTACATTTTAACTATCCATGAGCAGGAGTGAAAATGATGAAGTTTCAGTGTTGTACACACGACAGCACGTCAGACTGTACACTTTTGTTGTAAAGTCGCCCGTAACGTAACCGAGTAGAGTGCTAGCGTGTAAGGGTCGACCTGCTGTCGTGTGTACTTATGCCGCGTTTGCCTTGAACTATGAACTCGCGATGTATTTTGCTAACATCATTCGCGCAGGCCAATAATTGAATAATTATAAACTTTACACCCCATATCTCGGCAACCTCTCGACCGATTTGACTCATGTTCGAACTTAATTTATTTAAATTTCATTTACCCGACGGCTACCAAATTTAATTACCAAATACCAAATCTGACCGTCGTTTACTCAAGTTATCGTCGAACAAACATTCATACATACATATATGAAATTTATGAAATTTGATTTTTTTTATGAAATTTATTTTATTATTAATGTGTTCCAAAAAATACAAGATACAAGATTTCTGGTGTACAATAAGGTGTTCTCTATCTATCTTTACATTTTGTTGTGCGACATGGTACTCACGGTAGGCAAAAAACCTGTGTTGTGAATACCAGTGCCTTCCTCCAGTGATACATTGTTTTTATTTTATTACAGTTGAGGGTATCTTGACACGGTATAGCAAAATACAAGTTTACAAATTTGAGAAAAAACTACTTAAACTATCGACCTCTAAAAAATTTTTTTCATTATAGTTACATTTAGTTGCCTTTTGTGTTAGAAAAGATTATATGAAATGAGTAGTCGGTGATGGTTATAATGCATAGCCCTACGATGGAAATCTTGGGATCGGCTTTGAGTCCACTAAGCATGTACCTAAGTTTATAAAATGCGTTTGAGTGTGAATGGTATATATTAAACTTAGCCCTGCGATGTCAATCTTGGGATCGGATTTGAGTCCACTAAGCATATAGGTACCATGGCGAAGTTATAGGTAGTATCTATGTGTGAGATGTGTTGGGGGACATCTCAAACATAGATACTACTAGATGTATACATAGTACATACATACATTCATACATAGATAGATACATATAAACGCCGGATGGTTCTAATACACTCGGAGAACTTCGCTCTCTTCGCTCGCTCGTTTAACTACGATGAGTAGCATCCACATCGTCTACACCGGCCATATAAGTGCACTCGGATGAAAACGGCCAATCAGAAGCATTTTAGTTGACTCATCAGAGCGCACTGAGAATAATTATATTGATAAAATGATATAAATATCTAAAATTATCACTAAGAAAAGTTCTCTCAAAATCTGACCGTGATAACAAGCCCATGGTAGAGCAACAGTAACTGACAGTAACACGTCTAACAATAGGACCTCCGTGCCTACTCAATGTAATTGATTTATCCGGAACTTCACAAAGACCGGTACAAACGGGACAAAAGCCCCAGCAGGGGCCTTAGCCTGTAACGCAATGGCGTGTCGATGGCATCCCAGCAGAAGGATAAAACCGGGGTTTCCTCGTGCTTCTCCTACAACCAGAGAACTAATCCTCTAGAATTATAATCAGAATATTCTTGGCTGTACTACAAACACATTAAAATGACCGACAGCATTAATAAATCGCAACTGAAGCTGTCAACTGGGAGGCCATTTTGGCACCATTGCGTTACAGGCTAAGGCCCAAGAGCCAAAGCCGTCAACCCGGGGACGGCAATTTAATTTGTCAACGGCAAATTGGGTAGTTGGGTACGCTCGAGTGTCGCCGGGACGCGCCGATTGATTGGAAGCTTAATGGTTTTAGGCAGGACTGTCTTTACTGGGCACTTGCCTTGCCCGGGGCCCCGCGATCCATGGAGCTTGGAGATATTTTAGCGAAAAAACCAGTGCATTTTCGGGCGGGGGAGGCTTCTTTGAGTGACGTAGGGCTACGATCGCGCCTAAGGGCCCTTATCCTAAAGTGAATCGGTGATTTCAGAAACCCAATGTAAATTTTCCAACATTGAGTTAGGAACGGATTCATAAATCTATAGATAGATCCGCACGGATTATATCTATAGAATACGAATCCGGTCCTATGTCCTATGTGGGGTGTGGGGTTTCTGAAATTACCGATTCAATTGTCCTGGGCCCCACAATAGCATATAGACGGCCCTGGTTTTGGGAACTTCGCTGCGAGTTTTATTTACATACTAGTTTTTCGGTGATGGTGCCTTGTTCGCAGTTCGCAGCATACATGCCATGCATCACTAAATGAGGCTAGTATTTTATTGCAGTACTTGCTTGGTTAGATACTAGTTAAAACTACCAGCTTGCTATTTAAAATTACCACTATATTGTTGCCCACCTCCTTTCTCGACTCTCGACGCTCTAGCTCAGTCTTTCCCAACGTGGGCGATAACGCCCCCTTGTGGGCGCTGCAGGCCTAAAGGGGGGCGGTAAGAGACCCAGAAAAAAAAAAGATACTCTGTCCGAATACTATAAAGTTGCGTTTCAATAATCAGTTATAAGTACTTAGCGGTTTTTAAGTATGTTTAAAAAGGGGGACGTTAAAAAGTAATTTATTCTTAAAGTGGGCAGTAGACAAAAAAAGGTTGGGAACCCCTGCTCTAGCTAGAGTCCATAATTAGTGATAAGATTAAGGGCTTTCATTTCAGGATTATGAATGTCTTCAAGATCGACATACATCTTCAAGAAACAAGCATAGTTTTTTTTTCCATGGATATAAATAAACGCACTTGATTGCTGAATTTACTGAAATTATTGCTTCAAGAACACAGGTAGTTTCTACAAATGTATAACAAAACATTAATTTTACAATGCAATTTTAAAGTACATCAGAGCAAGGTCGCGTTTAACGATTATAGTTTTAAAATAACAATTTAGGTGTGGTTTCGCAACACCGAGCGTTCGTTTCGATGTAATATTCTACGTCACGGAAGCACAAAATAAATCTGACAAAGGCTTAGGCTTGCAGCAAGGAGGATAGAAAATCCTCTATGGTTTCAGCTTTATTTGTCTCACTAAAGTCGAGATGGACGAGCTATTTTATCAGGGGCCTTAGCCTGTAACACAATGGCGTATCAATGGCGTCCCAGGTAGAAGGACAAAACCGGGATTTTTTCGTTGTTCTTCTAAAACCAGCGAACTAATTCTCTAGATTTAGACTCATAATATTCTTTGCTGTACTAAAAAAACAATTAAAAGGACCGACACTGGACCGACAGCATTAATAAATCTTGATTGTAGTACAGCAAAGAATATTATGAGTCTAATCCTAGAGGATTAGTTCGCTGGTTGTAGGAGAACAACGAAAAAATCCCGGTTTTGTCCTTCTACCTAGGACGCCATTGAGACGCCATTGTGTTACAGGCTAAGGCCCCAGGACATATACCC
>CASGHI010000125.1:0-17754 GCA_949319315.1 Zelleria hepariella
GGGTATTGCAGAATTTCGTAGCCCTTAGAGCCACGTAGCCCGTAGCCTCGTAGCCCGTAGCTCGTAGCGCGTAGAGCCACGTAGCTCGTAGCCTCGTAGCCCGTAGCTCGTAGCGCGTAGAGCCACGTAGCTCGTAGCCCGTAGCTCGTAGCGCGTAGAGCCACGTAGCTCGTAGCCTCGTAGCCCGTAGCGCGTAGAGCCACGAAGCTCGTAGCCTCGTAGCTCGTAGCGCGTAGAGGCACGTAGCTCGTAGCCTCGTAGCCCGTAGCTCGTAGCGCGTAGAGCCACGTAGCTCGTAGCCCGTAGCTCGTAGCGCGTAGAGCCACGTAGCTCGTAGCCCGTAGCTCGTAGCGCGTAGAGCCACGTAGCTCGTAGCCTCGTAGCCCGTAGCTCGTAGCGCGTAGAGCCACGTAGCTCGTAGCCTCGTAGCCCGTAGCTCGTAGCGCGTAGAGCCACGTAGCTCGTAGCCTCATAGCCCGTAGCTCGTAGCGCTTAGAGTCACGGAGCTCGGAGCGAGCCTAGGTCTCTATGCGGTAGCAGGCGGGGGCGCGGTGGCCGTCGAGTTGCCGGTGGCCGTTGATGTGGTATCGTCCGGTTCGTCGATTTGGAGCCACGGCATACGTTTCTGGAGTTCTTGTCTGAAATAATACATGTCTTTTTAACTTTTGAAGCCTTTTCATCACTCTGTACGTAAGGTTTATAGGTATGTTTTTCCAGGTAAATTAGAATTATTTGGAAAAACATACGATAAATTGAACTTGTTTAGTAGGGTGGTGTAACGAGCCAGAAGCTAGTCATGTTATGTTTTTTTTTGTAAGTATTACTGACCTGTATCTCGGATGACTGATAGCATAAACCCAAGGGTCTATACACGCGACGATCTTACAAGTCACAGCCGGTATCATTGTTACCTGATGAGTAAAAAAGACAAGAGTAAAAATACGAGCTCTAGGTTTACACACACGTTCTGGGAACGAATGTTTTCTGGAGCGCCATGCACCCAAAAAAACGTGCGTTCTCTGGCTCTGATAAAGTTGTAATTTTCCCGATACCTACAGTTTTTTAAGGCCGAAGAAATATTTTTTTCTTTAATTTACCCCAGGTGTCAGCAGCTGTTGGTCCCCGAAAGCCCCGATGAGCGACATCACTCCGTACGGGGTCCAAGAAGCCACGAATAGGAAGCAGACGGTCAGCGCCGCCTTCGCGATCCGCACCTCCGCTGACTGCGCGCTGGTGTTCTGATTTGACCTCAGCGATTCCACGTTCATCTTCTTCGCTTGTTCCCTGGTGAGTACACCATGCTTTTATTAATTACTGTGCGTTCGCAAATATTGATGCTCCTTTCAAAGAGACTTGCAATCTCTTTTAAGTTTCCTCTGCTTTATTATTATTATTTTTTCATTAGTGCTCTTCATTTTGAAATCAAATACACGTGTATTTATAAAAATAAATCTTTCAGGAATCCAGAATTTTTGGTCACAGATCCCTCTATCTTGGGTCTCACTTACTCAATAATCTGATTTTAAATCAATATCTCAGGCAGTCTCAGAAAGTAGCGTGGTGGCAAGTGCACAATGTTCACAGTTTTTTCAATGTTGTAGCTACACTGAGCAATTTTTGTTCAACGATTTTTGTTTCACGACAGTAAAATTGAATTGTTTTCATTATTCTAAACAACAAAACAACAATAAATCAACTAATTATGATATTTGCTGGACCTTCTAGTTTTTCGCTGAATACGCCAAAAATGTGGAATTGGCCTTTTGCGTTTTTGGTCACACATGCGTCGGACGGGATTTTTCGACCAGAAAAACAAATTCAGAATAATGAAAAATATTTTTTTTTTGTCGTGAAACAAAAATAGGCGAACAAAAATTGCTCAGTTTAGCTACAAAATAGAAAAAAAAACGTGAAAAATTGGGCTTTCCCACCATACTTGATTATACCTATACTTAGTCCTACTAATAATAATCAGTACATCAGATACTTTGTACGGTTTCTCTGCTTACCTCAAGGCGGCTTCATGGGCGAACACTTGTTTGACAATGCCACTGTAGAAATATATGATAAAACTCATTGGGAAGACATAGCTGCAGGTGAAGATGCAGGCCACAAATAACTTGGTGTCGAAAGTATTTGTCAAGTAATCAAACGTGCACGACGTTAGGTAGCCCTCTGTAAAATAAAACATCTTTAAGGGTAGACGATAGCAACGTGGCGGGAAATTCACAATTTTCACAGTTTTTTACATTTTGTAGCTAAACTGAGCTATTTTTGTTCAGCGATTTTTCGTTCGCGGCAATAAAACAGTATTCTTTTCATTATTGTAAATAAAAGAACAACAATAATTAAGCTTATGTGTTCAAAATAGATTATGTGTTCTGGTCTACGAAGTAGTGGCACTGCCCGAAAAAGTTGTCGTAGACCAGAACAAATCGGCTGAATTATTGTTGTTCTGTTGTTTACAATAATGAAAAGAATACTATGTTATTGCCGCGAACGAAAAATCGCTGAACAAAAATAGCTCAGTTTAGCTACAAAATGTAAAAAACTGTCAACATTTTGAATTTCCTTCCACGCTGCTATCTTCCAGCCTTAAGTGCCGACTCCTACTGATCGTAGGTTGGCAATAAATCAGATAGCTCGTCTTAAAAGCTGCCGGTCGAAACGAGGAGCCCGTGGTTTGTTCAAACTACTGTTGTAAGTTTTCAAGCCATGAAATTTCGCACGTAAAACATTATAAATTAAAAAAGTTAGTGCGATTACCTGGTACATATCGTCCCCATATCTTAAAGAGAGGAAGCAAAGCCCAGGGAGTAGCGTAGATCCACGTTAATAAGATCATTAAGAGAACTTTGCCTCGAGAGAGTCGGCCGTCCAAGGGGCGGGTGATGGTAGAGTGTCTGTCGTAAGCTATACAAGCGTTGGTCATGCTAGCCCCGATGCCGCTGTACGCGCCCATGAGAGCAAATATCTGACATCCCAGAGTGCCAGTGGCAAACCCACGCATCGCACTATTGTAGATGAATATAGGTGCCTTGGCCATCATTATGAAATCCAAAATAGCTAGTTGAAGAATAAGGAGATTGCTGGATGTTCGTAAACTCTTTGTTCTGAAAAATATGAAAGAACATAAAACATTATATTTTCCTGATATTTCATGAAAATCATATTCCAATTTTTGCCGACGAGTACGTCCACGCAGATAAAAGGTTGCCTATATTTTTCCCCGAACGATGTCAGCGTGGATGAAACGTAGGAAAAATCTAAAAAAGTTAGTTGATAAAAAATAGGGTATTTACGTGGAAAATACGAATATGACGAGGCCGTTCCCAAGCAATGAGGCCGCAGTGAGAAAGATGTAGAGCAGGGCGAGCGCCGTGTGCGCGGAGACGGGCGGCGCGGGAAACGCGAACCAGTGCTCCGGCACCATGGCCAGGTCCTCGCCCGTTAGCCCAGCGCCCAGCATCTCCACTCCGGCCACCGCGCCGCTCGACCTGATGATATTTAAACCGAGCAAGGGGCAAAATCAGAAGGGTTGATCGCAATTATATGTTTTGTAAGGGCGGTGACCTTACCGTAGTGCAGCGAAGTAGGGCCCTCCATATTCATAGTGTTCCGTGTGATTGTCCATACTGTCGATGGCAAACATGAGCAGTCCTCGGTAGTGCGACAGACTGCCCACCCCACTGACTGACTGCTAGCTTTTCTCTCCCGCCCTTAGGTTTTATATCAACATGGAACTAACTGGATTTATCCACGGATTATCCGCCGTGATGCCTTTGATAGGATTAGTCGAGGTTTCAGCGCGCAGCTGGCCTGATTTCTGCTGACTTGTTTTCGAATTGAATCACGGACGTTGTATTCTAGGCCGCAGCACCACAACGGCTATTAAGGTGGGATGATAGCAACGTGGTGGGAAATTCAAAAATTTCACAGTTTTTTACATTTTGGAGCCATTTTTGTTCAGCGATTTTTCGTTCGCGGAAACAACAAAGTATGCTTTTCATTATTGTAAACAACAGAACAACAATAATTCAGCCGATTATGTGTTCTGGTTTACGAAGCAGTGGCACTGCCCAAAAAACTTGTCGTTGACCAGAACACATAATCGGCTGAATTATTGTTGTTCCATTGTTTACAATAATGAAAAGTATACTTTGTTATTTCCGCGAACGAAAAATCGCTGAACAAAAATAGTTCAGTTTAGCTACAAAATGTAAGAATCTGTGAACATTTTGAATTTCCCGCCACCTTGCTATCGTCCACCCTTAAGCTCGTAGAATTAGTCATTTATTAGGTACTTATTCTAGTGGATATTGTTGTTGACTATTGTATCTTACAACATACTGATGTATTATAGGTAGATATCTAACCATAATAATCATAGAATATACAATTAAAACTAAAAGTACGAAATATCAACAACGATTTAATAGAGACATCACAACAACAATTTGGATGTAAGTATTATTTACAAATATTTATTCTACGATCTAGGTTACTTAATTTATTGTAAACATGTTACGTTTAGACCTTGTAAGTATTAAATGTTAGAAATTGACGGATCAGTCGGAAATTTACTTTATCCTGAATGAAACTTGTTTGAGAAGGGATGAAGTTAAATCAGAGTTAAATCAATTCACATAGACGCACTTTCTAATAATAAAACAATATTGCAGTCTACATGTAGAGAAACAAACATACTAAGTACTTAGTTCATAACTTTTAAACGAAAATATTGCCAGTCAGCTGTGAGTACCTATGTACCTTTGTTATTCATGTGGCTCGTGGCAGCGGCAAAGTTCTGGGCAATATACTTACTGTTTTTTTTTTATGCAGGTCGTATAGCTTTGTGGACAGCTAAGTTATTAAAAATATTTTTCAAAATCTACAAATCGTACTTACATTACCAAAATTAATATTGCTTAGCAGTAACTATCGGAAAATAAAACAAATTCCAACTGAACTTTATATTTCGGAAATCTTAGTTACGGTTAATTAATTAGGTATTAAATTTTATCAATTTTGAGTATGAAATTCGCTTTTATCAGTCTTTTTTAAATGAATGTGATTTATAGTACATCAGAGTTTAAAGAAAATGATTAGTAGGTAAGTATCAGGTGATTTTCTTATCATTATTATTTGACAGGTGATGATCATGATGGGATGGTGCCAGGCGAGTATGAAGGTATATTGGTTGATTAGGGTACAATACATAAAAATATAAACACCTCGCTCGCAGATGGCCTGTAGGTATGTACTGTTGTAGGTATTACACGTCTACTTTAACTAGGTAGCTATTTTATCACAAGTCACATTTATATCGTAATCATTAACATTTTCTCTTGAACAGAATCAACGGCTAAGGTCCTTTCGTCTCCCACTACTGAAAAGTCCATAACTGCTACGGCAATTCACATTTCACGAAGTGCTATATAACATCCTTAATCGATACTTTTAACATTGGGTCTAAAAAATAGACAATCGTCGTCGTTTCATCAATGAAGTCACATCGAAAAATCTGTAGAGTATATTCAATTACAAAAGGATAACTTAGTCGCTTATAAATTTTGTAAAAACTCTTTTTATATCAACAAGGGCTGTCCTTCACGGAGTGTTCGTCGTCCTGGCTACGACAGCCGGCGGGGTTGCGGTCGGCTGGCGGCGGCGTCTCGTGCTCCGTTGGGGCGCGAGACGCGAGCTCGTCTCATGGAGGCGCTCCGTCGGGCGGCGGCGGCGGCGACGGCGGCGGCGGGGGCTCTTCGGGCATCTCGGGTTCTGTTTCTTCGGTCTCCTCAATCGGCTCGCTGGCGTCACCCACTGGCGGAGGCGGTGAGGGTGCGTTGAACGATGGCGAGGTCACAAGCAGCCGCGGCGACGGTGGAGGAGACGGCAGCGGGGCGCTTCTCGCGCGCACCTCGTGTTCTATCACTAATCGCGTAATTTTCTTGCCGTCACCATGATCTTTTTCACTTATCCTGAAATTAAAAGGAAAAAATAAAATCTTCATGCCTGTTCATTTTCTTGCTACCAAATTTGGAATTTAATGGACTTTATTTGCTGAAGGCGATACTGACCTAGGTGTGGTCGCTTCAGCACTCTCAATGTTAGTCATGCTTTCTCCAACGTTTTCTGTAAGTGAATTAACACATTTAAGTAGTACTTTTAAATCTAAAATTACAACCGCCTTCTGGTTCTGGCAACGAGCAAAGGTACAGGTTAGCTCTATCACTATCTCGTCTCGCCCTACTCTACGATTTTTAGTGGATGAAAGATTTCCATTCTATTTCCGCAGCGGATCCCACTTTGAAGAGCGTAATAAAAAACTTAATGCCTAAATAAACAATACCGAGCTCAGCGCCGCTCTGTAGATACTTAGCTTAGTACCGCGAAGCGATGAAGAAAAAGTGCATGTAGAATATTGAAGAGCCACTCTATAAAGACTAGCTAGCTACGAGTATCGACCGATATTGCTTTTTTCGATCCTAAATATGTGTCTTGCTGCGACGTAGCCGGCGCCGGCTATCCGGCGGTGAAATATAGGGCTACGCCGCCGGTACCTACATGTGAAAGCTACCATACACCTAGCCAGCGCCGACTATCCGTCAATCGGCACGTGTGAAAAGGCAGACACTTACGCTGTCCGGGCGAGTCCTCCCGCAGGCGTTGCTGGCGCGCGAGCGGGCGGCGCCGCGTGTTGTCGCGCACGCGCAGAGTGACCGCCGCGCAGGCGCCGCCGCTCGCGTGCAGGTCCAGTGCTAGTGACGACTGCGAGCCGCATTCCGACTCCGCGGCACTGGCACTGTATAGGCAACACAAATATATTTGATCTCGTGTTAAAGATTTCTTAGGCAAGTTGTGTGTGTAGGTGCAAAAATCTGCAAAATACCTAGTAATTTTTTGAAGCACTTAGCTAAGCGTTTTCATTCTCTGAATAGGTACTTAGGTCTGCAAAAATAATAAGATATACTTTGGGAATGTATAGAACAGGACAGATACCTACGATTGGTTTACTGGTAAATAGCTTTTGAATGAAATGAAATATGCTAAGCAATGTTACTTCATGAAAACCAACCCAAATGATCATCCAGTTACTGCATTCAATGTAATGTGAGCACTGGTGGTGATGATAGTATCGGTCGTATTGTAGCTATTGTGCCTAGGGTCAGAAAGGCTAATAATCAATGAAAAAGCGATAAGCAATGAGCGAATATTGTAGCTCCTCGTGTCGTCGCGTGTACCTCAGAGCGGAATGCGGCGGCTCATCGACGGAAAGCGCGTAGCGGCGCAGCGGCCGGCGCAGCGCCGACACGGGCACGGCGCGCGCGCCGCCCGCCCGCAGGTCCGGCGCGGACCCGAAGCGAGTGCGCGCGCGCTGCTGGCGCTCCGGCACCGCTCTAGCGATACACCAGCTTGCTCAGCATAATAATGGGTTAGGCAGGAGCTTAATGCTATAGGCGATTCAATTTGGTTAAGGTTTATAGGAATGGATATAAAATATTACGAGGTTTTCGCATGAAGAGCCAACTATACTAAATGTATTCTGAAGCTTAACTACGGGGTCAATTGGGGATAAACAACTTTAATTTCCATAAACTATCTAAGGCAGTTAAACAGATAAGACGTCGAAATGGTAGTTACCTAAACAGACGTCATTCACTGCTGAGAACGGCCGTAGCGAGTTTCAATGATAGCGCACGATAAAACACGCTCCGGCGTGCGCGCGGCCATTAATGAACGTACACAGCTCTTTTATTCCCCGTATAATTTCACCAGAGCATAGACGAGACGAGAATAGATTGTATTTTCACTCATTTAAACCTCGATCTCGCTTGACTCATCTCGTCATATCAAATGTATGGTAAAACATCTTCCCCTATCTCGTCTCCACTTTGGTGGATTTATCTCTTGGTATTTTGCTTACTAGTGAAAAGAAGAATACCTGGTGGAAGGGTGCGGCGCGCGGTGCCGGTGCGGGGGGGGCAGGGGCAGCGCGCGCGGCAGCGGCAGCGCGTGCGGCAGGCGGTAGACGCCGAGCTGGTCGAGCCGCGCCGGCGCGCAGGATGGCCCGAGCCGCGTCGTGGGTCGCGGCATACTGGTTGGCCGCGCCGGCGTCACCTTCGCGGCGCTGTCGCGGGCCTCGAACGTCATCACGCAGGCCGCTACTACTATGAAACCTGCAATGTGAGTGAAAGTACATTGTTACCAGTAAAAAACGCTCTTAAGAATCCCCTGTAGGACCGTGGGAACTCGGCGTTGGCCAAGCGCGTGAAACACTGTTTTCTATAGCTGTTTCACCCAGAGCGAGACGGGGCGCGGGAAAAGTGAGAGGCAATGCGCCTGTATGAGTCTACGAGTGTTCGTGTCCTTTTGCGAGTATGTAGTTGTAGTTATAATGTATAGATCTATTTTCCCAAATTTTTTCGTAGTTCCGCTGCCATTTCTACATTTTATGAGCTATTTAAAAAAAAAAAAATTTTCTGATAAGTACAATACATTATTGTTGTCCCCAAGGTAGTTAGACTTCAATAGTCAGTGTAATAATGTAAGTAAATGACAGCTGAAAGTAACTCCTTTTTCGGCGCAAAAACGCATCGCTCTAATTTCTTTCAGGCTATTTTTTTTTTATTATAAAATCTATTTGCAAACTTCCGTATTGGTCATCTAGTGATATAAACCTAGTTTCAGCAAAATCCAGCCTGTAGTTTAGAAATTAAACCGGAACTACGTTTGTATGGAAAAATGGTGCTCTAGTGCCCTCTTAAAGGAAACTACCTACCTACCTACTTGAGCCAAAATTTCGGGTTAGTGCTTTAGGTGTTTAGAAAAAATCCAAAATCAATTAAAGGATATTTCGCTCGGGACAGGACTTGAACCCGCACCCTCATGCATACCGTGCAAGCGCTCTACCATACAGCTACCAAGCTACGAGTAAGTACTTAAAACAAGAGATCTAAAATACAAACAAAATGAAGCTTTGTGTTACTGAAAGATTTTTATCCTGTTTTGTACAGATTAGAGATTCCCTGAACAGTTCTACGGTGGAAATAGTGGGATTCTATTTTTTCACTAGTTCTACAGTAGAACTAGACTCTTTGTTCCCAATAGTTCCACCGAACAGTTGGTCCGTGGAACTAGTGGGACTTTTTTTTCTCTTTGTTCTCAATATTTCCACGAACAGTCACCCTACCTTCGATCAAGGATAAAACTAGATACAAAATAGAACTCTGAAATGTGTCTGGAAAAATAGATGCCCAAATTGCCTTTGGAAACTTATTTGCTCGTAGTCCATGCAATTAAAGTAAAACTGTACACTAATGCAATAAGGTTGACATTCGAATATTAGACGTATGGTCGAAATGATGTTTCGTATTGTTATATTGCTGATATCTTTTGTTTCTGTGGGGACAAGTTTTTATTGTGATTTTATAGGTACGTAATGCGGATTCTATGGGATTTAGTTCGGTGCACCCTACAATCAAATAAAAAATGTGTTCATTTAGACTCACCTCCGAAACCCATGACTATGGGCCCGGCGTACGAGAGGTTGTTAAGGTGGAAACCGCGCGCTTCATCCTTCACCGAGACAGTGGCATTGCCGCGCACCTCCTCTGCCACCGACAGCGTGTCCGCGTAGTAACCTGAAATATGGCACAATTATTTACTTAAGACAATAAAATTTACATAAATGCAGCATGAATCTACCAAATACAGTGACGAACATTCTACGCGTGGCTACGCATATAGTGCAATGATCAAGAGTTCGTTTATGCTTTACGAATCTACGCGCAAGTTAAGTGCAATGTGAAAACACAAAAAGTGCTACGATATCGGCTCCAGCTGCTAGCTACACGTTATATTTCCGTCATATGAGCATTTTCCTATCAGTAAGAAATGTCTAGGATTTGGCGAAAATTAAATTTACTATTATAAGTTACTTTTGAGATTGACTGTTTCTTTAGCTCTGTTTTTTCTCCTCAATATATAAATTAAAAAATAAAATAAAGAACGTGCTACGTGATTTAGGCAGACCAAGTGTGCAATATTAGCCACGTTTTCTGTGGCCACGTCTTGGCTACACAGATATCCGTGAGTTATGTGCTACGCGACTACGTAAAAGGATTTGGTTCGCCGCCAACACGAAAGGTGCTGTGATATCAGTCACATGTGCTACATGACTACACGATGGATAGAACGTAGAACAAAACAGACACGTTTCACTATGTACACCTAATAACTTATCCTACGTGCCTACGTCGTTACATAGGCCGCCAATTGGGAAGGCAAAGTTTTTTGTTCGAAAGTCCGTTATTGGCTTAATCTTATCTTTAGACAATATTGAGAAACTAATTTCAATATTTTTTATTTTGGTTCAGTAGTTTGGAGTTTACAACGTTTCAAAGATACGGTTTTATGACCTTCACGCGACGGTCTGCATACTGTTGGCGGTCATAGGAACAAAACATTTTAGCGCATAAAAACAAAACTACTGGACCAAAATAAAAAATATTTAAATTAGTTTCTTAATATTGTCTAAAGATAAGTTTAAGCCAATAACGGACTTTCGAACAAAAAACTTTGCCTACCCAATTGTACCTTGTTTAGTTAAGTTTTTTTCCTTGCCTGTATTTAAATGTGCCTTGGTGTACAATAATAGTTATTTGTTATGCAAGAATGCAAAATTATTGTTTGCGGCGAGTGCTTGTATTGAATACCGAGCTAGCGAAGGTTTCTAAAATTGAGCCACGAGCGTAGCGAGTGGTTCAAAAAAAGAAACCTGAGCGTAGCGAGGTATTCAGAAGCACGAAACGCAAATAATATTGCATTCGTGCGAAACACAAAACTTTTCATCTCACAGAAGCGAGGAAATGATTTTGTTAGCCAAGCGTGACAAACAATAGACATAGGTAGTTAGGTACCTACCATAGAGGTTAGTGAAATGAGTTTCCTTCTTTTTGCTTCTTCACAAAGGAGTATGTGGCATTGCCTAGCAACGGGTTGTTGATTACAAATCGTGTCTTCTTGAAGTGTCATAAAATCAACAACCCGTTGCTAGGCAATGCTACAAGTTGAAGGAGTTCCTTTTTTTTATTAGGGCGTCGAGTTCACGGAGCGCACAAAAATACAAAGCGGTTTAAAAAAGGATCTTCTACGATCGCATGTTTAAAGTAACAGGGTACTTTCCGAGCATGGGAGATGAAAAGAATATTTTATCTTTTATCTTTATCTTTACATAGCCATACGTCATGTACTATGCGCCTACGTAAAGGGATATATTACGTAAAGGTTGTGCTACAGGCAGCTGTGGGGGCTATGTGCTACGCGTCTACGAGGATGTGCTACGCAGCTTACACACAGTGATACAATACTAGCGAAGTTTGTTTTAGCTACACTTAGCTGTAAATATGTGGTTATATGCTATGCGCCTACGCAGCCTACAATAACATCTCAAACAGCTAGTATCGTAGATAGCTGTTTGTGATTTTAGTGCACCCACGTGAAATGATTATAGATACTACTTGTGGTGGTGGCCAGTGGTAGAACAATGGACTCGGATGCGAGAGGCCCAGGTTCGATTTCCGGTGGCGGCGTGTACCTATGACTTTAATTAATTTTAAAGTTATGTACATTTGTGAATTTATAGCAGTAATACATGGGTGCTACGATATCAAGCCTATTTGTGCTAAACGTAGCAATGCGTCCTGTGCTACGAGGTGAGGTGAAATGCGCCTACGTAAAAGGCTTGTGTTGCATGTGATACCACTATGAAAACGATGTAAATAAAACCCGTTCTTCTTAAATTTTTTTTAAGTGACAAAATAAAACATTATAAAAACCCAACATTGCAAAAAAATATTTATCATAAAAAACAGCAAAATTCTAAAAGATATAAAACATGGCCAGTATCGCCAACAGGCGAACCACAGGTTAAAAAATACTGTGCTACGCAGTTTATACAAATAATCCTTCGACAATGAGTCTGTGCTATGCGTGCTATGTGCTACGCGCCTACACGGATGTACTACGCAGTTTGTTTATGCTACGCTACTTGTTTGTGCTACACGTAGCTATGCGTGCTATATGCTACGCACCTACGCGGATGTACTACGCAGTTTGGTTATGCTACGCTGCTTGTTTGTGCTACACGTAGCTATGCGTGCTATGTGCTACGCACCTACGCGGATGTACTACGCAGCTTGGTTGTGCTACGTAGCTTGTTTGTGCTTCACGTAGCTATGCGTGCTATGTGCTACGCACCTACGCGGATTTACTACGCAGCTTGTTTTTGCTACACGTAGCTATGCGTTCAATGAGCTACGCGCCTACGAGGATGTCCTACGCAGCTTGTTTGTGCTACACGTAACATTGCGTACTATGTCCTACGCGCCTACGCTGATGTGCTACGCAGCTTGGTTGTGCTACGCAGCTTGTTTGTGCTACACGTAGCTATGCGTGCTATGTGCTACGCGCCTACGCGGATGTACTACGCAGCTTGGTTTTTCTATGCAACTTGTTTGTGCTACACGTAGCTATGCGTGCTATGTGCTACGCGCCTACGCGGATGTACTACGCAGCTTGGTTATGCCTACGATATATGATGACATCTGTGCTACATTTAGTTATACGTGAGTAATGTGCTTCGCGCCTACGAGGATGTGCTACGCAGCTTACTCGAATAGCCACGATAATGGCTATAACTGTGCTACACCACAGGCTACACGCAGCTATTATTTGGTTATATGCTACACGCCTACGCGGCGTACACAAAAGGTGCTACAATATCAACCACATTGTACTACACTTAGCAATGTGTCATGTGCTACGCAGCCAGTACGAAAGGTGCTACGGTTTTTTGCACACCTACGACCTACGAACCTACAAGGATGTGGCCATTTCTCGTCTATGCTACACTAAACATGGGTTATGTGCTACGTGCATACGTGAATATATTGTGCGCTACGTGGCCTAAGTGAGTATGCAATGCTACGATGACATAGGTCCAAGTCACAGTCGTCTCTTTGCTTCTCGCAATGTGAAAGGCGCTAGGGGTATACATTTACAAGGTTGCTTGCTACTTTGTCCTAGCCGAGGGATATTAGTAGGCGTACCATTACCCTACATATGTGGCAGATAATCCTGTTACGCTATGCTATACGAATGGAGGTACACCGCCTTGGCGACTACATTGTCTACCTGCCTGTTAGTTAGTACAATGGAACTGAATCTGACATGATTGCGGCCTCATTACGAGGCGACACAGCGGATGTGCGAAGCCGGACGTATCAACTGACGGCCGATTGGCACACACTGCGCATCCGAACCGGCTACTCAGGGTTGGTTTAATCCACGATCGCAGTCTGTTTGTTTGCAAAACTGATATATGGGACAAGTATTGCAAACAAAATATCGGTGATTCTATAATCAAACAGTCCCACGTCTGTCATACCTATATCCACGTTAATTTAAAGGAAACTGATGATTTATCCTATTGCTCAAGATGGAAACTAATAAAAACATTTTATTTTTAAGCTTACAAGAATTTCATTATTCAAAGTTTCATTTTGGTCTGTCTTGCTTCTAATTTGTATACCTGAATTTTTTCGACCATACCAGGTAATGTGTTGCAATGAACTGTGTCAAGTGCCATCATAAGTACAGTACAGTACGGCACTATAGCAGAGCTGGCGTGGGAGGCGGAAGCGCGCGAGCCGGAAGTGTGAGCGGGAAGCGAGCCCCTCTGTGAGCTCGACGCGACAGCGCTGCCTGTTCCCGGCGGCGGCGCCTTCACGTATTGATACACGCCAATATTGTGTCCTATGGCTAAATCGCGAGTTTGACGTTGAGATGACTATTGAAAGTTACGTGTCTTTGAATTCTTAAGCGTTAAGGGACTATCTTCTCGATAAAAAAATAATACACGGCCAAAATAATAGGGAAAAAATGTCTTTATTTCCATAACGTTTGCTAGGTACTGCCAGGCAGGACGGAATACTGCTTTATTTAGTGCCTCAATTTTTTTGTGAATGTAGGGTAAAGGAACCAGTAGTCGGCCACTTAGTGAAATGTGCAACTTCAAAGTCCATTATTTCTATTGTTGGAGGTTCTAGAAGGACGTAACCAATATTAATTGAAGCTCCGGTTACTTAAGTTTCAGTTAATAAAACGATTATTCTTCCAATTCATACTGCGATGGAGAAATTAGCGTTAAACAAAAAAATACCCATTTCTCTAGTATTCGGCCGCCTATCACCTAAAGTCGGCCATGAGGTAGCCAGTGGTCGGCCGCACCATATAAGGTATGAAAAAGCAATTGCTTGTGGCCGACTTCTGGGTTGACAAAATTTCTTCGAGATTAGGTCCAAAAGTCGGCCACCTAATAGGCATTTTTTTTTTGGTCGCCGAGTATTGGGTTGTTGCCAAAATAATATTCTAAATGCTTTGTGAACTCTATACAGAAGAAAAAGATATGTGCAACCTGTCAATTTGGGCTGCTTTCGTGAAAATTAAAGAAATTCCATAAGTCGGCCGGGGGGCCGAGTACTGGCATTCGTATGAAATTACTGATCCCAATAGTCGGCCCCCTGTTTTTTTTTATTGATATCACAAATAAGGGTTTATTTAAGTTATCAAGAGGTCGACAATTTATTAAATAAAGAGAATAAAATAAAACATGGCATACCACAGTACAAAACACAGCGAAAATCTTAAAGATTTGAGACTCCCTTCAACTAGGAAAAAAAGATGGCGGACCGTGATTCTGAATAGCAAGTTATTAAAACGTGTTTTATTAATATAAGACTCTTTCTTCAATCTTTTGGATTAATAAATAGAATGTGTTGCTCTGAAAACAAAGTCTTTATTTTATTTCTTGTTACAAGTAAATACTACTAAATTACAAACTTTAAATGCTAATTACTTACCTGAAAACAAAGAAACGACATTAATGTTTAATAATCCGCGTATAACACATATTTATTCCACATTTTTTGCACTTCCCTTCTACAATCCCAATATTTTGTTTTTCACGTAATCTGTCATTTCTAAACGACAGTGCAGAGCACGTTTACGGAGATAGCTTAACCTAAAGAAAAGATATTTTCTTTACATCTCCCCCCCTAAGGAAGAAAATTTACCTTAAAATTTTCGTTAAATATTTACAACAATCCCTGATTTATGCTCAGCCCATGTGGGAACTGGAATAAGTTTTGTGACATGGAAAAGGTTTGACTCGCTCTTTTTATGACCAGTGCTTATTTTGTATATTGAGTGTGAAATCTTTTCCAAAATCTTGTATGGTCCTATTTTTAATTCATCTAATTTTTTTCTGTTCAGTTTATTTCCATTTTCCACATACACCATGTCTCCCACTTTAAATTCGTATGCTTTTCGATTTTTGTCAAATAGTGTTTTGTTGTATTTGTGTGATTTTTTTTTTCTTCTATTTTGTTATTTTTTTCTTTATTCTCGCCCAGTCTTTGCGTTATTTTTAAGTCTTCATTCTGAATTAGTTTGAACGTTTTTATCAAATCTAAACCAATCAGAAAATCATATTTGAAATCTTGTTTGTCAATGATATACACATCAATTGCTTTTTCTGTTTCAAATATTTTTATCTTCAAATTCGTCATACCACTTGTTTTTTTAACACCATTAATCGTAACTAAATCTGCTTCATTTGAACTATTTCCTCTTCCATTCAATTTCAATAGCTTCGAGTTAATCAGGGAAACGTTCGAACCTGAATCATAAACTCCATCTACTTCTAATACATCATTCAAAAGCAGTTTGACATTGATTAATGGTGTTACTATTCGTTTTTTTGGTCACTTTCATTTAATTCAGCTTCTATCACTGAATTGTTGACATGTTTTATGTAATTTTTCTTCATTTTATCATCCTCTCTTTCTTTAAACCAGCATGTAGCCTCCGGATGATAACGTGCACCTTTATTTAGTTTTTCACAAATTCTGCATGGGTGTCGATCTTCATATTTATCATTGGCTTTTGTAAAATTTCCATATTTTTTCTTAGCCGGGAAGCTTTTCTTATAAGTTATGTGTTCATATTTGTTAAGTTCATTGAACAAATCCACAGTATCTTTTAGTCCTTCTCTGTCCAGCTTGTTAAGAACAAATTCTGGCAGACCAGCGGCGATGAGGTCCACCAACGTACCAGTGTCCATGGATCTTCTCATATCGAGTAACATTTTCTCTTTTTTTATAGCGTAATCCAGCATGGACCCATCTTTGTATCTAAATGACATCGCACTTGTTACTGTATTCCATCCTTTGTTGGCAAATGATTCACAGAACTTGGATTTCCATGTTGCCCACTCGGAGTTCATTGTGAGTTTAATAATCATAGAATTGTACCAATCCACGCAACTTTTATCCATAAACAATCTGAGTATTTCAATTTTCTTTGCATCTATAGTCACTTCAAAGCGTATGCATTCTTTTTCAAAAGTATCCATCCACTGGTTCGCATTGGAATTTTTGCTAGTGAATTTTTCAATCACAACCTTTTCAGCAATATGTTTCAAGCTTTGCTGTCTAATTTCCTGTGTATTTTCCAAAAGTTTCTCCAATATTTTTTCCAATGTACCTGTCTCCTGTGGGTGTCCAGCGTCAGCGGTATGTTTTTCTTTATTTAATTCTTCCAGAAATTGGTCTCCAAATTGTAAATTTCCGTCTTCATCTAGGTAAATTTTTTTCAGTTCTTCTGTCATCTTAAACCAAACTCTTCGTACCTGGTACCTTTTTGTCAGGCTATTTTTAACTTTCGTATAAGCAGCCGTTTTCACTATTTCTTTATGCTGACCAGCTGATTGTAGCTCTTCTGGTATTACAAATACTTTATTCTCACATGTGGTTATTGAGGTTATGGAATAAATGCTTGAATAATTTACATAAGAAGCATTGTAAGTACTGTATTGCTGTGGATTTTTGTTAATAAATAAAATAAAATAAATAAAATAAAATGCTTGATTTTCCATCACTTGTTGGCAGCAATGTAAATTCAAATCGTAGTTTCTCCATTTTAGCTTGTTAAAACCAAAAATGTCGTTTTATAAGACTCTTTCTTCAATCTTTTGGATTAATAAATAGAATGTGTTGCTCTGAAAACAAAGTCTTTATTTTATTTCTTGTTACAAGTAAATACTACTAAATTACAAACTTTAAATGCTAATTACTTACCTGAAAACAAAGAAACGACATTAATGTTTAATAATCCGCGTATAACACATATTTATTCCACATTTTTTGCACTTCCCTTCTACAATCCCAATATTTTGTTTTTCACGTAATCTGTCATTTCTAAACGACAGTGCAGAGCACGTTTACGGAGATAGCTTAACCTAAAGAAAAGATATTTTCTTTACATTAATAAACACAATTAAGTAAAAATATAACAAAATATTACAGGTATCGTTAATTAATCAATGAACCATAGAAAAATACAGATAAAGCTATATGATAAAAACTACACTAGTTATTGAACTTTAAACCCGCAATGGCCGACTACTGGGGGGTGGCTGACTTTAGGCGCCTCTACCCTACCTTCGTGAGCTTCTTTGGTGAAACGAGCGTCTCGTGCCCGCGCGCTCGTGCATGGAGATAAAGTTTACTTTAGCATCATGCCGGACAACCAGGCTAAGCGGAGCCACGCGGAGCTTTTTACATTTTTGTTTAAATAAATTTTTATTACGATTCAGTTCGGTGGGATTTTACGTATATTATACAGGGTGTT
>CASGHI010000126.1:0-17712 GCA_949319315.1 Zelleria hepariella
AACATCATAAACAAATCAGCCAAAAGTCAGAACTACCGGATGTAAAGCAAGGTACCCATACATTCATTGCCAAAACGCATTTTTCGATTTTTGACTTAATTTTTTTCATGGATGCGGCGGGTTAGGGACTGCAAGATTTAGGTTCTAGTATGTGAAATTGCATAAATTTTCAAAATATCAAGGTGGCAAGCGGTAACCTTTTATTCTGAATTAAGTGCATTTTTTCGTACGTTTGACCTTAAATTTCTCATTGATGCGGCGGGTTAAGAACGGCAAGATTTGGGTTTTTGTAGCTCAAATTACGTATTTTATCACAATTTCACAACGGCATGCGGTAACCTTTTAAGTGAATTAACTGCATTTTTGGTGACTTTTGACATACAATTTTACCGGCTAGGGGGGAATTCTTGAAAATTTTAAGAATGTGTTACTATTTGATTTTGTCGTAGAGTACTTGTACTAAGTTACAGAAAAATTGGAGCAAAAATGTGGCCAAAAACTGAAAAAAGGCATTGCTCTCAATACAATTTCGCGGTTTTTTCGGTTTTTGACATGGTTGCGGTCGGCGCTCGAGATCACAAACTTGGATAATTCATTGGGCCAACATCATAAATAAATCAGCCAAAATTCAGAACTACCGGATGTAAAGCAAGGTACCCATACATTCATTGCCAAAACGCATTTTTCGATTTTTGACTTAATTTTTTTCATGGATGCGGCGGGTTAGGGACTGCAAGATTTAGGTTCTAGTATGTTAAATTGCATAAATTTTCACAATATCAAGGTGGCAAGCGGTAACCTTTTATTCTGAATTAAGTGCATTTTTTCGTAAGTTTGACCTTAAATATCTCATTGATGCGGCGGGTTAGGAACTTCAAAAATTAGGTGTTTGTACCCAGAATGACGTGTTTTACAACATATCAAAAGGGGAACCGGTAACCTTTTACTCTGAATTAAGTGCATTTTTGCTTACGTTTGACCTTAAATTTCTCATTGATGCGGCGGGTTAGGAACTTCAAAAATTAGATGTTTGTACCCAGAATGACGTGCTTTACAACATATCAAAAGGGGAACCGGTAACCTTTCAAGAAAATTAAACGGTCGCTGGCGACTGTACTAATACAACGCGTGCTCAATGCGGATTGGCAATGAGGGTATAATGGCTCACACGCTCAGGTTTCCTCACGATGTTTTCCTTCACAGTTAGCGAGTGGTATTGCTACTACAAATGCACAAATGGGTGCCCGCACCAGGAATCGAACCTGGGTCTCTCGCTTCTCAGTCCATTGTTCTATCCACTAGGCTACCACCGCATCATGGCAACTTTTAATTTTTCAATGAGGTTGATACCTAATTCGGATAGTCTTAGATAAATATGTTAATATGTCTTCTGGTCTTCATGGCAGCCACTATTATGTTGAGACCGCTTTTTAATTAACACGAAGGAATTTCACGCTCTAGTATTTCAATTTAGAAGCCTCATATCAATCTAATCAAATTACCCGACAAGCAAGCTAAAACACGGAGTCTACATTCGCTCCATAGAGTAGCTAGTACTAGTGATGAAACATAATTGCTACCTATTAGTGATGTTGTCGTCTTCTATCGAATGTTTGCTATCAGTTTCACTACCTCATGCCTTTATTTTGGAGTTATTAATTTGTTCTATTGAAAAGATAAAACATCGTTATGTTTTACGACTTTGACCTTTGTTTGTTGTATAGTGAATTTTAATTAATTTAAACACAGATTTTAACGGATTTAACACTCGTTTTATTAACTTTTTACATTTTCCAACGTTTCGAGACCGTGCAAGAAAATATTATGAATTTTAATTACTTCAATTCATCCCGCGAAAACAATCTTTAAATATTTTTGCCTTTATGTTTTACGACTTTGACCTTTGTTTGTTGTATAGTGAATTTTAATTAATTTAAACACAGATTTTAACGGATTTAACACTCGTTTTATTAACTTTTTACATTTTCCAAAGTTTCGAGACCATGCAAGAAAATATTATGAATTTTAATTACTTCAATTCATCCCGCGATAACAATCTTTAAATATTAGCCTATAAAATATATAAATATCTATAAATTATAAAAAACAATCCATTACATAGGCATCAATATTTTCATGGTTCTGATTTTCTATGCGCCTCACATTTTTACTTCTATTGTGATACCTACTAGGTATGGCAACCAAAAATTCTGATTTACCTAGACGGTTTTTTTTAAACAAAGATATGGAAAACACTATAAACACTGGATAACACTAAAGCCAATATGGAGACACACGGACCACATTGCATCTTCACACCTATTCTGATACTCCACAGTGTAGCTAGTAGGGACTTTTAGAAGCGACCTCCAGCGCAATCAAGTTAGCGCATTTTTGTTAGCGTGAAGTGTGACGCTTTCGACACGAAAAAAGCAGAAGACCGACAAATATAAACCAAAAGTTTGTGTAGTAGGTATGCATCATGCCCTGCGTGCCCCAACAGGTGGACCTCATGACCTCATGGCGGGTTGTCCGTTTCGATTTACCTAGGTATCGGTTTTGCCATTGATACGCTGAGAAGAACACCAAAAGTAAGATAGCGACTAGTCCTTCCATACACCTCTATCTTGCGCTATAGTAGGTAGCTGGTGAAACCACCTCCACGGATAGTAAATTAGTTTTTAATTAAAAATCCTTGCCGACTACTCAGCCGCTCTTTGTGTGCGTCGCTCTAGGAGGTACTATACTCCATTCCAGACAGCATTACAACAACTAAGGCCTTTACATCTACGTAGTGAGATGATTTATACAGCGTCCAGGGGCACCTTCACTCACACAAGATGGGTGAAGAGACCTCTCGGCGCTGCAGTGACTGGGACATTGGTTTTTAGATGAAGTAGGCTTGCCTAGCACCTATACCTAGTCGGCCTAGCCCACAGGAAAGACAAGTCAATACGTGTGGCGAGGCGAATTTTTTGCCCTTTCGGCTCCTAAATTTAAAAGCAAGGCCTTTACAGTATTGAAGGAAGTGTTTAAGATGTGTCCACTGCTTTATTTGGGCTTCACTGCGAAGTGTGAGAAGGCCATCACGGCACCATGCCATAGATTAGATAAATGACCACGCTTTGTGTCTTCGGTTAACGTTTCTGTGAATCTAAAACTACCGAGTTTATGCCGTAGTGATGGTAAGGGACCGGACAATTTATTTCAATGGGATTAAGGTTTACTAAAGACAAGGTTTCTAAATAAAAGGCTAGTTTAAATTTTTGCCGTCCCTGCGGCTTCGTCTAATGTTGTCTGAAATGGAGTATATCAACTGTTGACGTTTGTGTGCTGAAAGGTAAGTTATCAAAGAGATTTTCTTTGGAAAGTCTTAATTAAAACTGGTGCGGATTAGAAAAAGAAACTTGTTCCAAATGGAACAAAATTTACAGGAGTTAAAAATAGATAACATGACGATGGTTCGACGACATAGCCCTAATAGCCAACCGTAGTTTCGTCTGACACTGATCGTCAGGATCGTAAGAAGTGGCGTGAGCATGAAGAGGCTTTTACTCAGTGATGATGGTATTCTGTACAAAAAAAAATCAAAACATTGGTAGTTTTCCACCATCGACTCGACGACTCAGGAGTTTGATAGTAGTTACAAAAATTTCACAAAATTAAGTTAATTTGAAAACATGATAAGGAAACGCGGTACAGTCACTATTGAGATTCAAACCGTGCACCTCCGCTTGAAAAGCAATCGTTCTTAAGGTCCAACGACGATAGCAGCGTGGCGGGAAAGCCCATTTTTTCACAGTTTTTTTTATTTTGAGGCTAAAGTGAGCTAATTTTAATTAGCGATTTTTTTTTCATGGCAAAAAAAAATTCTTTACATTAGTATAACAAGAGAACCGCAAAATAATTATGCTGATTTTGTTTTGTGGTCGAGAAACCAGTGGCACTGCCCATAAACTAGTGATAAGACGAGAACACACATAATCGGCTGAATTATATTGTGGTTCTATTTTTTACAGCACCTAGTGAAAAAAATACTATTTTATTGCCGTGAAACAAAAGTCGCTGAACAAAAATAGTTCAGTTTAGCTTCAAAATAAAATGTGAAAAAATTGACTTTCCCGCCACGTTGGACCTTAACACACCACCATTTTCAGAAAAAAAAAATAGTATATTTCATTACAAGTGTGGAAAGGCTGTCATTGCAAAGAGTTCCGACAAATGACTACCCGAGCCGAGGCGCAGCCGAAGGCGAGGGTTGACAGTCGGAACAAGTTGCAATGACGGTTCCGCACGTGTACTGAACGACTATTTTTAATACAGTTGCGAAAAAATTAAGCAATGTAATAAAATAATAAAAACACAATAAACTCAACTAACTTAACATTTTTGACTTTTCCGGTAAAATGTTCTCCGAAGCATTTTGTGCAATTATACTGAGTTCCGGTGGTGTTAATAAAAAAAAACTAGGGTCGAAATTACTCATTTTGTGCAACAAACAACTATGTAAAGCAAAGAAAATTTCTGAAAAATCAAAATGGCGCCAACCGTAGAATATAAGCAGAGTTTTTTTTTCTTCACCCATTCTGGTAGGCAAAGGCAACTATGCCCATACAGCCAAGTCTTCAGTAGAAGTTTTTTATTGATATGAAATGAAAATGAAATTTAATGAAATGAAACCTAACCAAACTCATTCAATCAAATCATTAAATCTGATATTGAAACAAATTAGTAGCTTCTTTTTAGAAATATACGTATTTGCATGAATCATAAAAACTTTTTCAGTAAAAACTTCATGGTTGGTTTTTCTTTTTAATAGACATTATTTTGACAGTTGGGAAAGTGAACGCACGAGTGCGGGAAAGGTAAAAAAAAAAGCACGAGTGTGTAATAGCCCACATCCCGAACGCTATACGTCCCTGCAATACGCCACTTTTTGAGCAACTGTATTAAAAAATGATAAACAGTTCATGTTATTTTAACAAGACAAAGATTATCTTCCCTTCTCTATTATATTATTTATTCAAAGACATCCACTTCCAAAGCCTAGCTTGTCTCAAATTTCCACAATAATGACAATACGAAAACAGTCTTAAGTAAGTTTTAATCCTTCGTTATTAATCACCATAGCGCCAGCATGACGTTCATGGAAACATTCAGAAGGTCGAAAAAAGCTAAAAAAAAAACCATTTAGGACTTGCATCAAGCAGGGTTAGCCAAGTAACTCCGGATTAATTTGACATTTCCATACAATGGCCCGTTTTCAACTGACAGTTAAAAGCTAAATTCAAAGCCCTTGTCAGATAGTAGCTGTCAAATTTCGCTTACACAGATTAATTACATCTTCAGAAAAAAAATAATTTGGCAGCCGTGAAAACTCGCTTCGCTAACTCAGAGTTAAATGGCTAATCCTGGTTGACGCAAGTGAACCGTAGTACTTTTCATTTGTTTTAATAGGGTAAAAGCAATGTTTTGGTGATTGCAAGACTTTTCTGTAAACGCCGAATTACATTACAGTACAGAGTTAAGTTGTTTGACAAGTGCTAGTTAATATTTAAGTTAAAAAGTAGCGTCCACACACATCGGTAAGCAAGTTAAGTTACGTGGCAGCTCTGCGACGATATCAAAAGTGGGTAAAACCAAAGAGCATATAATACAGTAAAACTAATTTCGCCTACTGACCCTTTTAATTTAGATAGATAGATAGATAACTCTTTATTGCACACTTATTTTACGATAAGTTTTTTGGGCAGTGCCACTGCTTCGTAGACCAGAACACATAATCGGCTGAATTATTGTTGTTCTGTTGTTTACAATAATGAAAAGAATACTGTTTTATTGCCGCGAACGAAAAATCGCTGAACAAAAAAAGCTCAATTTAGCTACAAAATGTAAAAAACTGTGAAAATTTTGAATTACCCGTTACGTTGCTATCGTCCACCCTTAATTGAAAAGCGGCCATTGATACTTCATTGGAATTTCTGCTCCTACCCAATTTGTGGCCGTGGCTCACGATTCTTTAATTAATGTAAAATATTTCGAGTCTCATCAGCGAGCGACGTTTTGAATAATGATGTCCCATTTGCACTCGCCCGTTGCATTTGAAATGTGTAATTTTGCGAGCGGAATATGAACTAGAGTTGGGTGTATTCGTTACTGAGGCATTCTAATGTATCTACATAACAATTTGGAAATGTAATCTTTGGAATGGATGAAATACGACGCGCCAAAGATAAGAAACAGAGTTAGATTTCTTTTCTAATTATAAAATTTCTCGTAATGTAACTACCTACCACGTTCAAAGCTAATAAACTACTTGTATTAAAAAAAACATTGGTACTGAGTAGCTACCACGAGTGCGAAAAAGCTGTGCCAGACGTCTGCCGGACATCTGTCATGTATTTTAACACTCTATAAGTAGTAAGGTTGTTTATCCAAGTTGTCACTTTCAGTGACAGTGACAGTAAGCACTCATGGTAGCAGAGCTGCTCTGTACTACTTTTAGCCCCATTATTATTGTCTTTTGGGTTTTCGCCACTAAATCCTAGTAAGTAGGTGCTATTTTAGATCCCAGGGTCAAAGACCTAAGTTTACCGACATTTCTGATAGTTGATTTTATTGACGTCGAGATTGTCGACTAGTTTCGACCTCGTCTGGAATTCTTAGGGGCTATACACGCAGAAGAGACATGGAACAAAGACGCGGCCACGTCACTGTCATGTGATACAAAATGTATAGAAGCGACGCGACGCAAGACTCACAGATTAGAAGAGACGGGGCGCGGACAAAGCAAAACGTCAGGTCAATATAATCCGTGCGGGATCAGAATGGGATAATACCTTTTGGAACTGAGACACTCGCGGTCCTGTAGCGTCAGCATTTCGGCAAACTCTAGTTGTCTATGGCAAACTCGCGTCGAAACTTGCTTGTGTTTACTGTGCGCGTGGGTGTCTGCTCGAGTTTTATCACGTTTTATTCAATTAATGCAATAACATTGAATGGTTTTAGATTACAACCATTGAACATTTTTGTGTATTTCCAATTTCAGAACCCTATGATAGAACGTAGAACTAACAATTTTTGTACTGACGCTACTCGAGAACTGTCATTTTCGATTCAGTTCCAAAAGGTATTATCCCATTCTGATTCCGCACGGATTTTACAAAACGTCACGTCCGCGCCGCGTCCTCGTCCCACGTCTCTTCTGGGTGGTGTGTGCTGTAGTTCTTACGAAAGTTCAATTTCTCTGATGGAAATGGACCGTTACCGAATTTTAATGTATTTTCTAATTTACACGTAGTATACGTACACACGACAACACGTCTGTACACTTTTGTTGTAAAGTCGCCCGTAACGTAACCGAGTAGAGCGCTAGCGTGTAAGGGTCGACGTGCTGTCGTGTGTACAGCAAGGAAATGTAGAGTAATTATGTTTCGGGGTGATTTAGCTGTCATGCGATACCTTTGTGTAAAGCTGATGGTTTTGTGTGTCGCATTGTTATTTAGTAGGCTAGAATTATAAGTTCACTGGTGACATGTTGTTCGGGGTCTGAATAAAATTTTGTTGATTTCGGTTAGGAAATAGGTCGCGTGACTTCGTTGTTCAATAAGTTAATATCTTTTCTGGGAAATTATTTCATAAGTACAGGTTTTTTAAGTCACAAGCTCAATAAGTGGGTGGGACCTTACGCACAAGGGTAGGAATGTTTCCAATAAAATTGCCCCGTAGCGCACTATAGATACAGTTGGATACAATTACAGTTCTGTAGTAGCGTTATCATACTACAGGGTGCACTCTAAGTCGATAGCGGAACTTTAAGTAGGCTGTCTACTGATCACTACAAACAACTTGTACTAGGTGGCGAAAAAAATGGAGCGAAAAAAATATCAGCTGTTTCATACATTTGGCGCAGTACTGAGTGGACCTTTTGTATGGAACATCTGATATTTTTTTCGCTCCATTTTTTTCGCCACCTCGTACAAGTTGTTTGTACCGGTGTGAAGTTAGCTGACAAAACTTGGCTGACAATTATAATACTGCTAAATTAAGATGGTAATTTTCTTTAAGGCATTTTTCAGGCCTTGATAGTATCCTGAAAGCCTGTAACTGTAAAAAATGATTGCCCAGATCAAAACGGTCAAGTTCGAACCGGAAGCAAATAGTTTTATTTTAATATGACTGTTCTCAGTTCAACCTTAATTTTATGCGAACCGACTAAGATTCCAGGCCAGATTAGTTTTTTGCCACTCTAGACGCTATGGTTTTCTTTAGCCTATATTATAAGCTATCTAACAACACCAAAATCAGGCTTGGATTCCATTTAGAAGCACCCAAAAAAGGTAGCTGACAAAAATTATTTCACTATTTATCCAACTATTTTCAGTTTTTGGAAAACTAAAAGCCGCCAGAGTTTTTTACCACTCTAGACGCTATGGTTTCCTCTTGTATATACTATAGGCTATCCAAAAACACCAAAATCAGGCTTGGATTCCATTTAGAAGTACCCAAAAAAGTCAGCTGACAAAAATAATTTAACCATTTTTCCAACTTTTTTCAGTTTTTTGAAAACTAAAAGCCGCCAGAGTTTTTTACCACTCTAGACGCTATGGTTTCCTCTTGCAAATACTATATGCTATCAAAAAACACCAAAATCAGATTTGGATTCCATTTAGAAGTACCCAAAAAAGTCAGCTGACAAAAATAATTATTCCATTTTTCCAACTTTTTTCAGTTTTTTGAAAACTAAAAGCCGCCAGAGTTTTTTACCACTCTAGACACTATGGTTTACTCTTGCACATACTATAGGCTATCCAAAAACACTAAAATCAGATTTGGATTCCATTTAGAAGTACCCAAAAAAGTTAGCTGACAAAAATTATTTCACTATTTCTATATTTTCAGATTGTTGAAAACTAAAAGCCGCCAGAGTTTTTTACCACTCTAGACGCTATGGTTTCCTCTTGTATATACTATAGGCTATCCAAAAACACCAAAATCAGGCTTGGATTCCATTTAGAAGTACCCAAAAAAGTCAGCTGACAAAAATAATTTAACCATTTTTCCAACTTTTTTAAGTTTTTTGAAAATTAAAAGCCGCCAGAGTTTTTTACCACTCTAGACGCTAAGGTTTCTTCTTGCACATACTATAGGCTATCCAAAAACACCAAAATCAGATTTAGATTCCATTTAGAAGTACCGAAAAAAGTTGGCTGACAAAAATAATTAAACCATTTTTCCAACTATTTTCAGTTTTTTGAAAACTAAAAGCCGCCAGAGTTTTTTACCATTCTAGACACTATGGTTTACTATTGCACATACTAAAGGCTATCCAAAAACACTAAAAACAGATTTGGATTCCATTTAGAAGTCCCCAAAAAAGTCAGCTGACAAAAATAATTTAACCATTTTTCCAACTTTTTTCAGTTTTTTTAAAACTAAAAGCCGCCAGAGTTTTTTACCACTCTAGACGCTATGGTTTCTTCTTGCACATACTATAGGCTATCCAAAAACACCAAAATCAGATTTGGATTCCATTTAGAAGTACCGAAAAAAGTTGGCTGACAAAAATAATTTAACCATTTTTCCAACTATTTTCAGGTTTTTTAAAACTAAAAGCCGCGAGAGTTTTTTACCACTCTAGACGCTATAGGTTCCTCTTGTATATACTATAGGCCATCCAAAAACACCAAAATTAGGCTTGGATTCCATTTAGAAGTACCCAAAAAAGTCAGCTGACAAAAATAATTTAACCATTTTTCCAACTATTTTCAGTTTTTTGAAAACTAAAAGCCGCCAGAGTTTTTTACCACTCTAGACGCTATGGTTTCTTCTTGCACATACTATAGGCTATACAAAAATACCAAAATCAGGCTTGGATTCCATTTAGAAGTACCCAAAAAAGTCAGCTGACAAAAATTATTTCACTATTTTTCCAACTATTTTCAGTTTTTTTTAAACTAAAAGCCGCCAGAGTTTTTAACCACTCTAGACGCTATGGTTTCTTCTTGCACATACCATAGGCTATCCAAAAACACCAAAATCAGATTTGGATTCCATTTAGAAGTACCGAAAAAAGTTGGCTGACAAAAAAAAAATTAACCATTTTTCCAACTATTTTCAGTTTTTTTAAAACTAAAAGCCGCCAGAGTTTTTTACCACTCTAGACGCTATAGTTTCCTCTTTAACATACTATATGCTATCCAAAAACACTAAAATCAGATTTGGATTCCATTTAGAAGTACCGAAAAAAGTTGGCTGACAAAAATAATTTAACCATTTTTCCAACTATTTTCAGTTTTTTGAAAACTAAAAGCCGCCAGAGTTTTTTACCACTCTAGACGCTATGGTTTTCTCTTGTACATACCATAGGCTATCCAAAAATACCAAAATCAGGCTTGGATTCAATTTAGAAGTACCCAAAAAAGTCAGCTGACAAAAATAATTTAACCATTTTTCCAACTATTTTCAGTTTTTTGAAAACTAAAAGCCGCCAGAGTTTTTTACCACTCTAGACGCTATGGTTTCTTCTTGCACATACTAAAGGCTATCCAAAAACACCAAAATCAGATTTGGATTCCATTTAAAAGTACCGAAAAAAGTTGGCTGACAAAAATAATTTAACCATTTTTCCAACTATTTTCAGGTTTTTTAAAACTAAAAGCCGCGAGAGTTTTTTACCACTCTAGACGCTATAGGTTCCTCTTGTATATACTATAGGCCATCCAAAAACACCAAAATTAGGCTTGGATTCCATTTAGAAGTACCCAAAAAAGTCAGCTGACAAAAATAATTTAACCATTTTTCCAACTTTTTTCAGTTTCTTGAAAACTAAAAGCCGCCAGAGTTTTTTACCACTCTAGACGCTATGGTTTCTTCTTGTACATACTATAGGCTATCCAAAAATTTCAAAATCAGGCTTGGATTCCATTTAGAAGTACCCAAAAAAGTCAGCTGACAAAAATAATTTAACCATTTTTCCAACTTTTTTCCGTTTTTTGAAAACTAAAAGCCGCCAGAGTTTTTTACCACTCTAGACGCTATGGTTTCCTCTTGTATATACTATAAGCTATCCAAAAACACCAAAATCAGGCTTGGATTCCATTTAGAAGTACCGACAAAAGTTGGCTGACAAAAATAATTTAACCATTTTTCCAACTTTTTTCAGTTTTTTGAAAACTAAAAGCCGCCAGAGTTTTTTACCACTCTAGACACTATGGTTTACTCTTGCACATACTATAGGCTATCCAAAAACACTAAAATCAGATTTGGATTCCATTTAGAAGTACCCAAAAAAGTTAGCTGACAAAAATTATTTCACGATTTCTATATTTTCAGATTGTTGAAAACTAAAAGCCGCCAGAGTTTTTTACCACTCTAAACGCTATGGTTTCCTCTTGTATATACTATAGGCTATCCAAAAACACCAAAATCAGGCTTGAATTCCATTTAGAAGTACCCAAAAAAGTCAGCTGACAAAAATAATTTAACCATTTTTCCAACTTTTTTCAGTTTTTTGAAAATTAAAAGCCGCCAGAGTTTTTTACCACTCTAGACGCTATGGTTTCTTCTTGCACATACTATAGGCTATCCAAAAACACCAAAATCAGATTTGGATTCCATTTAGAAGTACCGAAAAAAGTTGGCTGACAAAAAAAAATTTAACCATTTTTCCAACTATTTTCAGTTTTTTGAAAACTAAAAGCCGCCAGAGTTTTTTACCACTCTAGACGCTATGGTTTCTTCTTGCACATACTAAAGGCTATCCAAAAACACCAAAATCTGATTTGGATTCCATTTAAAAGTACCGAAAAAAGTTGGCTGACAAAAATAATTTAACCATTTTTCCAACTATTTTCAGGTTTTTTAAAACTAAAAGCCGCGAGAGTTTTTTACCACTCTAGACGCTATAGGTTCCTCTTGTATATACTATAGGCCATCCAAAAACACCAAAATTAGGCTTGGATTCCATTTAGAAGTACCCAAAAAAGTCAGCTGACAAAAATAATTTAACCATTTTTCCAACTTTTTTCAGTTTTTTGAAAACTAAAAGCCGCCAGAGTTTTTTACCACTCTAGACGCTATGGTTTCTTCTTGTACATACTATAGGCTATCCAAAAATTTCAAAATCAGGCTTGGATTCCATTTAGAAGTACCCAAAAAAGTCAGCTGACAAAAATAATTTAACCATTTTTCCAACTTTTTTCCGTTTTTTGAAAACTAAAAGCCGCCAGAGTTTTTTACCACTCTAGACGCTATGGTTTCCTCTTGTATATACTATAAGCTATCCAAAAACACCAAAATCAGGCTTGGATTCCATTTAGAAGTACCGACAAAAGTTGGCTGACAAAAATAATTTAACCATTTTTCCAACTTTTTTCAGTTTTTTGAAAACTAAAAGTCGCCAGAGTTTTTTACCACTCTAGACACTATGGTTTACTCTTGCACATACTATAGGCTATCCAAAAACACTAAAATCAGATTTGGATTCCATTTAGAAGTACCCAAAAAAGTTAGCTGACAAAAATTATTTCACGATTTCTATATTTTCAGATTGTTGAAAACTAAAAGCCGCCAGAGTTTTTTACCACTCTAAACGCTATGGTTTCCTCTTGTATATACTATAGGCTATCCAAAAACACCAAAATCAGGCTTGAATTCCATTTAAAAGTACCCAAAAAAGTCAGCTGACAAAAATAATTTAACCATTTTTCCAACTTTTTTCAGTTTTTTGAAAACTAAAAGCCGCCAGAGTTTTTTCCCACTCTAGACGCTATAGTTTCCTCTTTAACATACTATATGCTATCCAAAAACACTAAAATCAGATTTGGATTCCATTTAGAAGTACCGAAAAAAGTTGGCTGACAAAAATAATTTAACCATTTTTCCAACTATTTTCAGTTTTTTGAAAACTAAAAGCCGCCAGAGTTTTTTACCACTCTAGACGCTATGGTTTCTTCTTGCACATACTAAAGGCTATCCAAAAACACCAAAATCAGATTTGGATTCCATTTAAAAGTACCGAAAAAAGTTGGCTGACAAAAATAATTTAACCATTTTTCCAACTATTTTCAAGTTTTTTAAAACTAAAAGCCGCGAGAGTTTTTTACCACTCTAGACGCTATAGGTTCCTCTTGTATATACTATAGGCCATCCAAAAACACCAAAATTAGGCTTGGATTCCATTTAGAAGTACCCAAAAAAGTCAGCTGACAAAAATAATTTAACCATATTTCCAACTTTTTTCAGTTTTTTGAAAACTAAAAGCCGCCAGAGTTTTTTACCACTCTAGACGCTATGGTTTCTTCTTGCACATACTATAGGCTATACAAAAATTTCAAAATCAGGCTTGGATTCCATTTAGAAGTACCCAAAAAAGTCAGCTGACAAAAATAATTTAACCATTTTTCCAACTTTTTTCCGTTTTTTGAAAACTAAAAGCCGCCAGAGTTTTTTACCACTCTAGACGCTATGGTTTCCTCTTGTATATACTATAAGCTATCCAAAAACACCAAAATCAGGCTTGGATTCCATTTAGAAGTACCGACAAAAGTTGGCTGCCAAAAATAATTTAACCATTTTTCCAACTTTTTTCAGTTTTTTGAAAACTAAAAGCCGCCAGAGTTTTTTACCACTCTAGACACTATGGTTTACTCTTGCACATACTATAGGCTATCCAAAAACACTCAAATCAGATTTGGATTCCATTTAGAAGTACCCAAAAAAGTTAGCTGACAAAAATTATTTCACGATTTCTATATTTTCAGACTGTTGAAAACTAAAAGCCGCCAGAGTTTTTTACCACTCTAACCGCTATGGTTTCCTCTTGTATATACTATAGGCTATCCAAAAACACCAAAATCAGGCTTGGATTCCATTTAGAAGTACCCAAAAAAGTCAGCTGACAAAAATAATTTAACCATTTTTCCAACTTTTTTCAGTTTTTTGAAAACTAAAAGCCGCCAGAGTTTTTTACCACTCTAGACGCTATGGTTTCCTCTTGCAAATACTATATGCTATCAAAAAACACCAAAATCAGATTTGGATTCCATTTAGAAGTACCCAAAAAAGTCAGCTGACAAAAATAATTATTCCATTTTTCCAACTTTTTTCAGTTTTTTGAAAACTTAAAGCCGCCAGAGTTTTTTATCACTCTAGACACTATGGTTTACTCTTGCACATACTATAGGCTATCCAAAAACACTAAAATCAGATTTGGATTCCATTTAGAAGTACCCAAAAAAGTTAGCTGACAAAAATTGTTTCACGATTTCTATATTTTCAGATTGTTGAAAACTAAAAGCCGCCAGAGTTTTTTACCACTCTAGACGCTATGGTTTCCTCTTGTATATACTATAGGCTATCCAAAAACACCAAAATCAGGCTTGGATTCCATTTAGAAGTACCCAAAAAAGTCAGCTGACAAAAATAATTTAACCATTTTTCCAACTTTTTTCAGTTTTTTGAAAATTAAAAGCCGCCAGAGTTTTTTACCACTCTAGACGCTATGGTTTCTTCTTGCACATACTATAGGCTATCCAAAAACACCAAAATCAGATTTGGATTCCATTTAGAAGTACCGAAAAAAGTTGGCTGACAAAAAAAAATTTAACCATTTTTCCAACTATTTTCAGTTTTTTGAAAAATAAAAGCCGCCAGAGTTTTTTACCACTCTAGACGCTATAGTTTCCTCTTTAACATACTATATGCTATCCAAAAACACTAAAATCAGATTTGGATTCCATTTAGAAGTACCGAAAAAAGTTGGCTGACAAAAATAATTTAACCATTTTTCCAACTATTTTCAGTTTTTTGAAAACTAAAAGCCGCCAGAGTTTTTTACCACTCTAGACGCTATGGTTTTCTCTTGTACATACCATAGGCTATCCAAAAATACCAAAATCAGGCTTGGATTCAATTTAGAAGTACCCAAAAAAGTCAGCTGACAAAAATAATTTAACCATTTTTCCAACTATTTTCAGTTTTTTGAAAACTAAAAGCCGCCAGAGTTTTTTACCATTCTAGACGCTATGGTTTCTTCTTGCACATACTAAAGGCTATCCAAAAACATTAAAATCAGATTTGGATTCCATTTAGAAGTACCGAAAAAAGTTGGCTGACAAAAATAATTTAACCATTTTTCCAACTATTTTCAGGTTTTTTAAAACTAAAAGCCGCGAGAGTTTTTTACCACTCTAGACGCTATAGGTTCCTCTTGTATATACTATAGGCCATCCAAAAACACCAAAATTAGGCTTGGATTCCATTTAGAAGTACCCAAAAAAGTCAGCTGACAAAAATAATTTAACCATTTTTCCAACTTTTTTCAGTTTTTTGAAAATTTAAAGCCGCCAGAGTTTTTTACCACTCTAGACGCTATGGTTTCTTCTTGCACATACTATAGGCTATCCAAAAATTTCAAAATCAGGCTTGGATTCCATTTAGAAGTACCCAAAAAAGTCAGCTGACAAAAATAATTTAACCATTTTTCCAACTTTTTTCCGTTTTTTGAAAACTAAAAGCCGCCAGAGTTTTTTACCACTCTAGACGCTATGGTTTCCTCTTGTATATACTATAAGCTATCCAAAAACACCAAAATCAGGCTTGGATTCCATTTAGAAGTACCGACAAAAGTTGGCTGACAAAAATAATTTAACCATTTTTCCAACTTTTTTCAGTTTTTTGAAAACTAAAAGCCGCCAGAGTTTTTTACCACTCTAGACACTATGGTTTACTCTTGCACATACTATAGGCTATCCAAAAACACTAAAATCAGATTTGGATTCCATTTAGAAGTACCCAAAAAAGTTAGCTGACAAAAATTATTTCACGATTTCTATATTTTCAGACTGTTGAAAACTAAAAGCCGCCAGAGTTTTTTACCACTCTAACCGCTATGGTTTCCTCTTGTATATACTATAGGCTATCCAAAAACACCAAAATCAGGCTTGGATTCCATTTAGAAGTACCCAAAAAAGTCAGCTGACAAAAATAATTTAACCATTTTTCCAACTTTTTTCAGTTTTTTGAAAACTAAAAGCCGCCAGAGTTTTTTACCACTCTAGACGCTATGGTTTCCTCTTGCAAATACTATATGCTATCAAAAAACACCAAAATCAGATTTGGATTCCATTTAGAAGTACCCAAAAAAGTCAGCTGACAAAAATAACTATTCCATTTTTCCAACTTTTTTCAGTTTTTTGAAAACTTAAAGCCGCCAGAGTTTTTTACCACTCTAGACACTATGGTTTACTCTTGCACATACTATAGGCTATCCAAAAACACTAAAATCAGATTTGGATTCCATTTAGAAGTACCCAAAAAAGTTAGCTGACAAAAATTGTTTCACTATTTCTATATTTTCAGATTGTTGAAAACTAAAAGCCGCCAGAGTTTTTTACCACTCTAGACGCTATGGTTTCCTCTTGTATATACTATAGGCTATCCAAAAACACCAAAATCAGGCTTGGATTCCATTTAGAAGTACCCAAAAAAGTCAGCTGACAAAAATAATTTAACCATTTTCCAACTTTTTTCAGTTTTTTGAAAATTAAAAGCCGCCAGAGTTTTTTACCACTCTAGACGCTATGGTTTCTTCTTGCACATACTATAGGCTATCCAAAAACACCAAAATCAGATTTGGATTCCATTTAGAAGTACCGAAAAAAGTTGGCTGAAAAAAAAAATTTAACCATTTTTCCAACTATTTTCAGTTTTTTGAAAACTAAAAGCCGCCAGAGTTTTTTACCACTCTAGACGCTATAGTTTCCTCTTTAACATACTATATGCTATCCAAAAACACTAAAATCAGATTTGGATTCCATTTAGAAGTACCGAAAAAAGTTGGCTGACAAAATTAATTTAACCATTTTTCCAACTATTTTCAGTTTTTTGAAAACTAAAAGCCGCCAGAGTTTTTTACCACTCTAGACGCTATGGTTTTCTCTTGTACATACCATAGGCTATCCAAAAATACCAAAATCAGGCTTGGATTCCATTTAGAAGTACCCAAAAAAGTCAGCTGACAAAAATAATTTAACCATTTTTCCAACTTTTTTCAGTTTTTGAAACTAAAAGCCGCCAGAGTTTTTACCACTCTAGACGCTATGGTTTCTTCTTGCACATACTATAGGCTATCCAAAAATTTCAAAATCAGGCTTGGATTCCATTTAGAAGTACCCAAAAAAGTCAGCTGACAAAAATAATTTAACCATTTTCCAACTTTTTTCCGTTTTTTGAAACTAAAAGCCGCCAGAGTTTTTTACCACTCTAGACGCTATGGTTTCCTCTTTTATTTACTATAAGCTATCCAAAAACACCAAAATCAGGCTTGGATTCCATTTAGAAGTACCGACAAAAGTTGGCTGACAAAATAATTTAACCATTTTTCCAATTTTTTTCAGTTTTTTGAAACTAAAAGCCGCCAGAGTTTTTTACCACTCTAGACACTATGGTTTACTCTTGCACATACTATAGGCTATCCAAAAACACTAAAATCAGATTTGGATTCCATTAGAAGTACCCAAAAAAGTTAGCTGACAAAAATTATTTCACGATTTCTATATTTTCAGATTGTTGAAAACTAAAAGCCGCCAGAGTTTTTTACCACTCTAAACGCTATGGTTTCTATTGTATATACTATAGGCTATCCAAAAACACCAAAATCAGGCTTGGATTCCATTAGAAGTACCCAAAAAAGTCAGCTGACAAAAATAA
>CASGHI010000127.1:0-19083 GCA_949319315.1 Zelleria hepariella
TGACAGTAGCATACTAGCAACTGTCATTCCGTGGACTCGAATTAAAAATTAGAGTTTAGATGTGCGATCGATAAAAATGAAAATGTCGGTCCATATTTTGGTTCTGCAAAAGAAACAAATTAGTGGTTGCCATGGTTACCGAATTTCAACGAACGCGCGTTATTTTACCACAGCAGCTTTTTACCATAATCTAAAAGTTACGGGTTCTTGTATTTTTGTCTGAAACCTACCCCTGCATGCGTCCAATACCTAACCAAAAGGTATGTTTTATACGGTATTTTGTAATAAAGTTGTGTTTGCATTTTGTGCATTAGCCGAATTACGATAGAAGCTAGCACCTGAAGAAGAAGTCACAAGGAACGCACAAGAGACGAACCTACGGAGAGACAAACACCCGTATTTTTTATTTACCACTAGCTGACCCGGTGAACTTCGTATCACCTGATATAGTTTGACTGTCCGCGCAGATGACAAAAAACTGATCTATTGGAGCGTCGGACTCGAGCAAAGGGTTCCGTACAAATGTTGGCCGTTACTATTATTATTTGTTGTAATAATAGACAGTACCTACCTAAGCCCTATAACCACGCTAAGTTTGATTGTATGTAGGTATTACAGTTTTCACGATAGAGCAAAAAATATAACCACGTATTTCGTATCCCCCCCTAATGTCTTTTGGGATTCCGTAACTCAAAAGGGAAAACAGAACCATTAATTATTTATGATCACTCGTGTGTCTGTCTGTCTGTTCTTGTGTCACATCACAGCCAATTTGCTCCGAAACTACTGGATCGATTGGATACACATAATGTAAATTATTTGTGGTTGTGTCCCCCATAATAACACTGAAAAATCAAATCATGTGACAAATCATCATCATCATCAACGGCCCATTAACACCCACTGCTGAGTAAAGGCCTCTTCATGCTCTCGCCACCCCTCATGATCCTGTGCCAGATGTAACCACTGTTTTCCGGCTACTTGGGCTATGTCATCGGACCATCTGGCTGGTGGTCTGCCAACCAATCTCTTGCCCTCTCGAGGTCGCCATTCCGCAATAGACTTCGTCCATCTGCCATCGGTGCGTCTAGCTAGCCAGGTGTCCTGCCCACTTCCACTTCAAAGACGATTTGCGTGTTCCGACGTCTGCCACTTTGTGCGGCTTCTTATTACAACGTTCGGTATATGGTCCAAGAGCTTAATACCGATCATTGCTCGCCCCATGGCTCTTTGGGCAACGTTGGCCTTTTTTCATAACATCTCTGGTAAGACTCCATGTCTCAGAACCATAAGTAAGAGTGGGCAGTACACACTGGTTGAAAACCTTCGGTTTGGATTTAAACACTTCCTCAAGTTTGCCGAAGGCGGCCTATTTCAGCTGCATTCGCCTAGCAATCTCTTTTATCTGGAACTGTTGGCCAAAGGACAAAAGACGTCCAAGAAAAACGTATTTGTCAACCACTTCGATGTGGCAGTTGTCCACGGTACCGTTTACGCTTAGATTGTTAGAGGTACCTATTGTCCGACATAATCTTGGTCTTGAACAGGTTCATCCTCAGGCTAACCCTCAGAGATGCTTCATGCAATACTGCGAGCATACTTTGGAGAACATCAGTGCTCTCAGCCACCAGACGTCTATGTTTTCTATTTTAGTCCCCCCCACTATACAGGGTTGGTGCGGGGTCTTCTGCGCGATGCTGGCCTTTGGTTACTTTATATCTCTGCAAGCAGAAGTTATATGTCCGGCCCAGCTCCACTTTAACTTCGCTGTTTGGACCCCTACATCGGCGCGTTTTGTAGCGCAGTGTCGTATTTCTGACATGATCTGTCCTCTTGAAGCTTAACATACTGCGCTTCATTGCTCTCTGGCAAATCTTGAGTCTGGAATTTTGCTCAGTCTTCTGTACGCTGAAGTAGAATACGTTTCACATATCAATACACTTGAGTTGCAAATCGGTCAAGCCGTTTCTTAGTTTTAGCGAGACTAATGCACGGCGATTAATTTTTATATATACCTATAGATGGTGGAATTATTTAGTAGGCGACAGAATTTTAAAGTGCACACGACAGCACGTCAGAGTGTACACTTTTGTTTTAAAGTCGCCCGTAACCTAACCGAGTAGAGTGCTAGCGTATAAGCGTCTACGTGCTGTCTTTTGTACTTATAAGTTTGAGTAATTTTTTTTCACTTACGCCATCTGTTGGTGAGAATTTGCTTCTACTATAAAATTTTATTCGCTGTTTCCAAATAACAACTAATGCCATCTGTTGTTCAGTAGCAGTTCTAATAAAAAAATATATCCACTGTTTCCGTATAACAACTAATGCCATCTGTTGTTCAATAGCAGTATCAAAAGACATAACACAGCATTTTTTTTAAACCACCCACTTCTTCACCGATGTTCAACGTTGGTTTACAATCCAGCCTTTTGGTAGATCAAAATCCAACAAAGTAGTTTTTTGATGGATTTCGGCGAGAGTCAAACAGCTGTCAAACGATATGCCAACGAATGTCAAAAATGGCGATTCCAATACAAAATTACCAATTTTTATTTCTTCCGTTTTTCAGCTAATCGTTTAACTTTTCCCATATTTCTTTGCTTTTAAACCTACCCTGAACTATGGTGAACAAAACAAAACAGTAAATATGCAAATCGGTCAAGCCGTTTCTTAGTTTTAGCGAGACTAATGCACGGCGATTAATTTTTATATATATAGATGGTGGAATTATTTAGTAGGCGACAGAATTTTAAAGTGCACACGACAGCACGTCAGAGTGTACACTTTTGTTTTAAAGTCGCCCGTAACGTAACCGAGTAGAGTGCTAGCGTATAAGCGTCTACGTGCTGTCTTTTGTACTTATAAGTTTGAGTAATTTTTTTTTCACTTACGCCATCTGTTGTTGAGAAGTTTCTTCTACTATAAAATTTTATTCACTGTTTCCAAATAACAACTAATGCCATCTGTTGTTCAGTAGCAGTTCTAAGAAAAAAAATATCCACTGTTTCCGTATAATAACTAATGCCATCTGTTGTTCAATAGCAGTATCAAATGACATAACAGCATTTTTTTAAACCACCCACTTCTTCATCGATGTTCAACGTTGGTTTACAATCCAGCCTTTTGGTAGATCAAAATCCAACAAAGTAGTTTTTTGATGGATTTCGGCGAGAGTCAAACAGCTGTCAAACGATATGCCAACGAATGTCAAAAATGGCGATTCCAATACAAAATTACCAATTTTTATTTCTTCCGTTTTTCAGCTAATCGTTCAACTTTTCCCATATTTCTTTGCTTATAAACCTACCCTGAACTATGGTGAACAAAACAAAACAGTAAATATGCAAATCGGTCAAGCCGTTTCTTAGTTTTAGCGAGACTAATGCACGGCGATTCATTTTTATATATATAGATTTTATTCTGTTCCCATCCAGCGCACCGCGGCCACAGCCACGAGGAGCTGTCGAGTCCTCAGCCGGAGCACCCGAGCGGCGCTCAGCTGAAGCCGGTCGGAGCACCCTCGCAGCTGACCGCCCAGAGCACTCCCGTGCGCTGTGCGCCCGCGCAGAGCAGCTACGGGCTCGAGAAGCGCACAGAGAAAGGGGAACAACCCGCGCAGGTAAGGCATAATATTACAGCCCCGTTGGCACGATACACCGTTTTCCTACAGCTTGCTATCGATAAAAGCTACGATAGTAGATAGAACATGCCGAGGCAAAGAAATTATGTTAATTTGGTCCCCCCAGAAATGTTTTAATCTAGTCCTTGTTTATTTATTTTAAGGGTTTCTTTTTACCCGACTGTCCAAAAGGAGGGTTATGTTTTTGTTAAATAAAATAATTCTCACACGCTACGTAACGCTAGCTTGGCCTACTGTTTAGAGTTTAGACTATGGCCGCAACTCGTGTTCTACGGCTGCGGTCTGTGGTAAAACCCATTTTGCACTTGGTTTATTTTGCGGACGGCGCGCCCCGGTCGAGTCTGTTGCTAAACATTCGTTGCGAGAAATTGCCGCGACAGTTTCGTTAATTCATTAATTAATTTTAGTCATGAACTCTTAATCAACGGTTCCGTAATGATCGAGTCGGTCTGTTAATTATTAGGTATGAGGAGATTGTTTATGTATAAAATCTCTGCACTTTCACAATGCAAAAAAAAATCAAAGATAAGTAAGCATGCGTTTTGCCATTATGAGTATAGAAAATAGTCTGCGGAGTTGACGAATTTTGCTTTAAAGGTAAGACGTTCAGGTTTTTTCACGATGATTTCCTTCACGGATTAAGAATACCTAGATAAAGCTTCCATTATAAAAACTAACTTTATCACCATCGGCTAGTCGAAATTATTTTCGAAGCCAACTCCAAACATAATAAATATAATAAAATGTGCCGTTTAAAATGCATAATAGGCCTAAAAGTTTAACTGCTAATGACAAAATAAAATTGCCAAAAAAATCTTTTCCGCTACTTATTCAGAGATAAAATAAACCCGACTAATTCATAGTGCGAATACACCGCCGCCGCCATAAACAACCTTGCTAGTCGAGCAAGTCGTAACTATTATGCTAGCACCACACTCTCTGGAAGAAGTGGAGGCATGATGTGATGCGAAGTGAGTGACACAGACAAAGGTCGAATGAACTCTCTGTTTTGGAAACAAGTAACACACATTAACAGAAGATATTAGGGAAACAACAAAGATGTAGAGACAGTAAGTGACCCGTAGATTGACTGTAGAATTTCAAGTTCGCTCGAGCCAAGACTTGAACCCGGTGCCAGCCAGCGCCCTAAAGAACTGAGCTATTGAGCAAGTTGGTCGGTCGATGGGAAATTATAAGTCTCTCAAAACATATTTGTAATCAAAGGTTTCATATTTACACATGTAAATTTCATTGTATTTCACTTAACTTTTATTAATGTCGGGAGTTTTATGATGACATAAAAATTCTTAGGAGCAATCGAGGCAAGAGGATACCTACGAGGCGAGGCGAGTTCATCACCTCGTAGCCTCGTAGGTACCGATGTATCATCGTGTTTTGATGCGGTCTTAAGTTTTCGGGTCACTAATCACAAAAGCACCCGATCGTAAACTTTTATTAACGACACTCAGTTGGCATTAGCCGTCGCAGTATTTTATTTTGAAGCTTTAATAGAACTAGTTATGTTGATGAGGCCGAAGGATGCTTTACGGAACGATCAGAGTATCGGAAGGCTTCCTAGATAGTGGGAAGCTCTGGCAGAAGAGGCATAAAATGCTAGAGAAATAATTGATAATGAATAATTACATGTCCTACTCTACTAACGTGAAAAAAACAACTGATAAATAGCAAATAGATAGATAGATAGATAGATAGAAAGACGTTTATTAATAGCCACGGAAATAGATACAATCATAAAAATTAAAAAAATTAAGACAGAACATGGACACACAATTACTTAAAAACTAGGTCGACATAACTGTCGGAACATCTCCGCAGCTAAAAATAGGAACTGACTCAGCACTTGTTGTAGGTTACCTATGTAAGCCTACAACACTGATTTTCAGTCAGCCCCTACGGCCCCTAGAACCATAGTTTCAACAATAAGCCAATACTTTTCGAAGTCACCACCAAAGCTTCCAAATAACGATAATTTCTTCCAATCTCATGTAGGTATCATGTTTTCAACTCCACCAATCATCGCTCTGCACCGTTAGCAGAACAACTGCCCAAACAATAGCAGGCTCGAACTGGAGCAATATCTTGCTATGATATGATGATATCCATGCCATTGGGTTGCGATATTGAGCCGATAACTGCGCGGGCGCACGCGATTCGGTGATCTAAGGATTAGAGAGAGCTTTTATCCATATTATTTTCGCCTACGCCGTTTTTTTAATAATATCTACCTACTTAGTAAGTAAGTAAGCGCCAGGTAAGCGCTTAGGTAGGTACTTTCTTACATAAAATGAAACAAAACTTTGTACCTATAATAAACTTTATTGCGGCTCTAAGCGTTTTCTTCCAGTATCAATTTACCTAGGTACCAATGAGACGACCACAAAAACCTCTGAAGATTGATATAAGTAAGTTAGTAATGGTCGTGCAGAGTGTAAGTTGTTTGTATTTCCTTTCGTAATAGATACTTAATGCCTAGCAAATAGTAATCTATGTGGCCGTCAGTTGTACTAGTTTAACGGCCTACACCACGGAAGCTACTTCCTTAGGTACATTCTGAGTGACTTGGAATCAGTTAGCAAATGAAAACGGACAGCGAATTGCCTCGAACTTTCGCTAATCTATCTATACTTATAATAAAACTCTAGCGAAGTCAATTCTGTACATTGAATATTTTTAGAAAAAAACTAGCACGGGTTACTAAGTAAACTATACTGAATACAAAAATGCAAAAAAATCGGTTTATGTCTGTCTGTCTGTCTGTCTGTCTGTCTGTCTGTCTGTCTGTCTGTCTGTCTGTCTGTGTGTTACCTCATCACGCGAATACCGCTGAATAGTTTTCAGTCAAATTTAGGACCGTGATAAGTCCTGGTTCTGGGCACAATCTAGGCTATCCGATGTTCAGAATACATTGCGGGTTGCAATTTTAACTTCGTTTTTTGTAAGAAATATTCATAATTTTGATATAGCTTCTTGAGAAGAAATGTTAGTAACGTGATACTAAACATATTTCTGAAAAAAAAAACGAAAAAAAAAGAAAAAAAAGTCTGACTTGGAACCTCATTATCTCGGAAACCGTTGATTTCCTAGGCATAGTTCCTTGAGAAAAAATGTTCGTTATTATGAGGACTATACAGGGTGGCCCAAACATAGACGTCAAGCGAGAAAATCTAGATAGCTGACACCGAGGGCTACCCGAATCACCCCCATGTATGTTCAGCCATTTTTTGTTATTTAGAAGTTTAGATACCTTTCGTGAAAAAACATTTTTTCGTGAATTTCTAATGCAGATCCTACTGACAGATGATTTTAAGTCGATCCGCAATGTTTTTTGTCCGAATCGACCAAAATAAATGAAAATCGATTGAAATAAAATTTCTTCCAACTCTTTTCTTTTCTTTTTTTTACTCTTTAGTTTTTCGACTTTGATCGCAAATTACTTGAATAAAAGTCCCATAAAATGACAAGTTTTTTGTATTATCCTGAAGAATGAGGCTTTGGGAAAGTTTTTGAAATCAATAAAAAGTCCTTCAGACCTTTACTTATTTTTTTCTCCATACTAACTATTTCAGTGATGTTTTCTTGAAAACAACATTTTTGGACTTTGGATCAAAGTTGCGGTATCTTCTAAAAGTCCATAGCTAATAATTATTTTTTTGGTGATAGATAATTTATCTGAGACTCTAAAGAATAAAAAATATTGCTGAAAAAACAAAAGAAAAAAGTTTAAAAATAAAATTGAATGCTAGGTAATTTTTTTCAAAAAAACCTTTGAAGCCTCATAACTTCTAAACGACAAAAAATGGCTAAACATACATGGGGGTGATTCGAGTAGCCCTTGGTGTCAGCTATCTAGATTTTCTCGCTTGACGTCTATGTTTGGGCCACCCTGTATGTGGTCTCCCACTTTGTTGGCGGTCTTTTTATTTAACACCGCTCAGTATTCAATACAAGCACTCGCCGCAAACAATAATTTTGCATTCTTGCATAAAAAATAACTATTGTTTACCGTTGAGCGGGATAGACAGAGTTATTAGCCGAATGCTTTGCTTGCTGGCTTAGCATGAGAATGAGTAAGACCTTATCTATGAGCTTATAACTTTATCTATCCCACTCTACGTCGAGGGAGATACTTATAAACCCCTTTACTTCCTAAGCAATTCTCATGCTAAGCTTCCTGGTATCTTATCACGGGCGATACCTTAATGTAAACAATACATATTTATTATTATTTTTATAAATGTATTGTTTAGATTAGGGTTTTTATTATATTTTATTATATTGCTTTCTTTTGAGCCCTGCTACCGCAAGATAAGAAATAATAACTATTAAATTAAAATACCCCCGACATTTTAGCTTCAAATAAGCATATTTTATAAATAGCTGAACCAATTTTGACAAAACATAACTAAGAACATTCGCTAGAAAACCTGCTTTCAAATAATAAAAAAAAACCCTAAAGCTTCCAAATCGTTCACCCATTTAAGAGCTACGGTGCCACAGACAGACACACCCTCATAAACACATACCTATACAGACACACTCACAAAGCTGTCAAACTTATAACACCCCTCTTTTTTGGTCGGGGGTTAAAAAAACCTTCCTTTTGAGTTTTCCTCCACAGTCGAATTTAAATTAAATGTCAAATGTGTAAAAACGCATACGAAGTCGCGGGCACAACTAGTTTAATAATAAATGTCTGCAAAAATAGATAGGTAGGTAGGTACCTACTTGGATTACCAGACCGCTTTACGACTTGGGTGTTGGTACTTACAGCCAACTGACTGATTCAGTCGAGTACACAAAGCTGATTTTATCGAGACTCCATTGTAGCGGCTTATTATATAACACGAATACACCGTGGAATTTTTTAGTGGTTTTAAAGCCGAAGGTATTTTGTTGCACTGGTGATTCTGAGCCGAATTAAAAAATTACATTCCAAAACGCGCGAAAAAAAAATCACTTCTCCATACAAATTGTGTCGATTGGCGATAGCCGTTTGTATTGGGAAGTCTTTTTATTTTTCGCTCGTTTTGAAGTAAAATGTAGGAATTTGGCTCAGAATCACGAGTTCAACTAAATACCTTCGGCTTTAAAACCACTAAAATTCCACGGTGTATAGCGGGAGGCCAATAAGAACGTAAATTGAAATATAATTTCCACTTTTCGAAATAACACCAAATCGCCAGTTTCCTATTGGCTTAATAATTTCATTATTATTTTGAAATACCTACGAGTAGTTTCCATTCTCTACCTTTCGGTGTTTTGCTTTGCTAGCCACGCTAGAACCTATAATAGACTCAAACTTGGCCGGTAATTTAAGTTTTGCTTGCATATTCTGTAAAAAAAACTGGGATATGAGATACCTATAATGGATCACTATTAGCAAAGCAACTTGTAAAGTAACCTAACTACACACGCAGCTAGTTGTGAGATATTTTAGACTTTGTGTCTAATTTAAAGCATTTGTTTTCGGAAGCTAAGTTAGTAGTAATTGCTTTGCATCTCGTAAAGAAGTTCAAAAATTCGAGCACACTTCGTCATAATCTGCTCATCGCGGCGGCTAATTATCTCGCGCAATTATTACAAACTACAACTAACAATGATTACCCGCCTCGCATAACTAACGTCAGAGTGAAAGTGCCAGAGAAAAATATGAGGAAAAAATACATAAATACACATTGTTTTTAGTTGAACTCCCACGATGGGAGATAGGGGAAAAGCGTAATCGCTGAGAAGCTTCTGAAAGCGAAAGTGACATAGACGGAGGCAGAAGTTACGCTTTGTCTAAGCTCAAAATATCCTTTTGTGGATTCAGCATTGAATATAGCTCACGTTTTACCGAGTATTCCGTAGAACTTGTGTAGATTACTAAACACCAATAAAAAAAGATGAGCTTGTGTTTGACTTCAACCACAGTGATAAGTTCCAAAACCAGTGTGACACAATTTCGTATTCGGCAGCCTCTACAAATGTTTAATGATGATGATGATGATAATGGTCAACAGGATGTTTAAATGTTATGGCATTATCAAAATTAAAGCAACGTAACTCTAGAGATCTTCTCGACCATGATTGCTCATCAAATGAACCCATGTAGACTGTCGGCCATTTGTGAAAAAAGCCTGCATTATCTGTATCCCACTGTAGCTAGGTATGCTTCCCTAAAACGGACACAGTCACCGACACGCTAGGATAACCTTTTTATTATCTTGACGCATTTACTTATACCGCGCGCGATAAGAGCCACCAACCATGAGGTAGGTAGGCATCCTAGCGTTTCGCTGACCGTGCTTGTGTGCTTTAGAACCAACAATATAACTAATATAATTAAAATAATTTTGGAAAACCGACTTCTCTGGTGAAAAGGTACACTTTTATTGATCTACTGCACGATTCCGAGTGACCTGCTGCTGTCCGTTGAGGAGTTCCGTTCTCCATCTCCGAAGTTCTTTGTCAGATCTTCACCATTTCTTCTTCTTTGATCCCTTTACTCCTCCGTGGAGTCTGGGGCTGACACAAGGGCTTTCCATTTATCTCTGTTAATGGCTAGGGAGGGTAGCTCTGGCCAAGTTGCTCACTTCTCTTTCGTCTCAAAGAGCACGTAAAAAAAAAATAATAAAATAAAAACGGGTCGAATTGGGTATCCTTTTTTTAATTCTGTTAAAAAAGTGTCCACATAACACGTTTCTTACCTTCAGAATGGCGTCCGCGAGTGCAACAGCAGCTCGGACGAGAACCGCTCGTCAGGCCACGCCTCCATGTCGGACAGCGGTGGCGGAGGCGAGATGACACGCGAGGAATCGCGGCGACCGAGGCAGCCGCCGCACCACGCACGGCCTAAACACCGGCCACACAACAAGGTTAGAACTTCTAGCAACCCCTATCGATAGGGTTGCCATACGTCCCGTAGGTATATACGGGACCTTCACCGTATTCGACCTTGCCGTCCCGTATTTCCAGTGGCGAATTTCCCTAAAGGCTTAAGGCGGTCAGATATTAGGGGCGGCTAGGTATTCTTAACAAAGAATGTAATAGATGAGTATCTTTATACTTAAGTAAACTTATTTGGCATTTAGACTGAAATCGGTAAATTTTCGGACACTTTCGACACGAAAAAAATAAGGCAATACTTATTGAAACAATATCTATCTTCTCCAGCTCCAATCCCCATGGGCCGGTGGCGGCGGCCTAGAAGAGATCCGTTCCGCTATCAAACAGCTGACCTTGAGGTCCAGGGACAGTAGCAGCACCGCCACCAGTGGCGCCTCCAGTGCCGGCGGCGGCAGCAACAACGGCGCCCCAGGTAATAACTTGCAATAGCGGCGCCCTAGATAGCACATTATCTACACATCAACTCTGTCTCGACACCGAAACTAATTTTCCGTTTCCAACCGTCAAAAACATGACGATTTTAATCTCTACATTATGAACCGTGGCTTACGTAGCAGCTACGTTTAACTAATACGGCGCCCAAATAACATCGCCCAAATAAAATAGCAATGACGGCGCCCCAGGTAACATCAAGCAACATCTGCACCCTAACTAGCATATTCTCTATCTACAGGGTGCACTCTAAGTCGATAGCGGAACTTTAAGTAGGCTGTCTACTGATCACTACAAACAACTTTTACCAGGTGGCGAAAAAATGGAGCGAAAAAAAAATCAGCTGTTTCATACATTTGGCGCAGTAGTCAGTCGACCTTTTGTATGGAACAGCTGATATTTTTTTCGCCACCTAGTACAAGTTGTTTGTAGTGATCAGTAGACAGCCTACTTAAAGTTTCGCTATCGACTTAGAGTGCACCCTGTAGAAATGAACTGACGTCAAAAACATGACGTTGCAATCTGAATCTCAACATTATAACCTTTAGCAACAGCGGCGCCCCAAGTAACATTTATTGTGCAATGGCGGTGCCCCAGGTAACACCAATATGGCCCCAGGTAGGTACATCAATATAACATTGAGCGAAAAAAGCGCCCCAGGTACAATTGAGCAATAACAGTGCAACAGGTAATCAAGCAAGGCGACTGCAGTTTCCATTCATATTCATCCACGATTTTACATCCTCAATGGATGATTTATTCTTAGTGCTCACCAGCGAACTGGATAACATGGAACAACTTCTTCAAGAAAAAACCATCCTCTAACACGGCACACGCATCTACGCGCGCAGGTTGCGTTGTCAAAAATATTTTAAACCAATAAGAAAATAGGAAACTCCTTGATTGGTTAATTGTTTACGCGCCATTGATGTCATTGGGCTTTTCACAGTGACAGCGTCATGCCATGCTGCAGAGGTCAAAAGCTTTGCACAGATTATATTTGATAATCTGTCATCGTGAACTGTAAAAGTTTCTATATATATAAACAGAAAATCTGTATGTTTGTCTGTTTTCGAATAAATCTGCGGTTATACATATAGGTACCTAATATTGTCTAATGTTTATTTGATTGTTAATATCACAAGTGGGCAAGAAACCTGCGAGACGTACCGATGGCAGATGGACAAAGTTCATTGCGGAATGGCGACCCCAAGGGGATGACATCGGTTGGCAGACCACCAGCCAGATGGTCCGACGACATAACTCTTTAGACTTTACACTCGGAAAACCGTGGTTGCGCCTGGCACAGGATCGTGAGAGTTGGCGTAAGCATGAAGAGGCCTTTACTCAGCAGTGGGTGTTAAAGGGCTGATGATGATAATGATATAACAAAAAAGAAAGTCTGCTCGGAATCCAATGCTGTTCATTCCGTTCCAGACCGATTGCTTCTACCCATCGCCGTTTTCGTGCAGGATCTTTAGGAAGTCTAAGAAAGTAAAAATCGAACAATACAACATTATCTCCGAAAAAAAAAGAAATGGCGGCAAGCAAAGCCGAGGGTAAAAGTTTTATAGTTCCGTTTTATGAGTCCAAGATAATCGCACTGATGAATTTATCATGGTAAAACATACTAAGAGGGCGAAGACCTCAAGCAAAGCCACGGGAAGAAGTTAGTTTCATATTTTTATTTGGGTTTATTAAAAGTTGTGAATAAAAACGCTACAAGACATTACTTCCGTATGGTAACCGATACCCACTGCTTTGTGGTGCACATCAGCACAGCTTTTGCATCATTTAACGGCACATGAAGTCATTTTCTATAGTTTATTATTCACGACAAAATTTGACAAAATTGACGTTTTCTCGGTCATGTCTGTCGAACTACTAAATCGTGAGAGGAACCATTTTGTAGGCTCCGCCCACAGAGGAACCATTTTCGTTAGGTCATTTCTCAGGGCTAATGCGGTCTCTATGTTATCTTCCGCTCGCTGGTGCTCACCTACATTTTATAAGGGCCTCCCGTGCTACGAGTACTTTCTTACTTACTACTATGGTACAACATTCTACAGAAAGCGGTAGCGCAGCGGAGGCGCGACGGCGGCGCGCGCCGCTTGTGCGGCAACCTTCGCTAGACACCGTGTGCACCAACGTCACTAGCGCCGACGAGTTCGTCTGGGTCGACTCACATAACAGGTACCTATTGGCTGGTGGACAAGATTCACTTCCATAGCCTCCGAGATTCGGTACAGTCGATTACTCACTTACGTACTACTCTATCAGACACAATCTCACCTAGATGCGAAGTGGTGGCAATACGGTAAGAAAAAGTTCGCAAGTTCGCAAGTTCGTAGTCGTTGCGCGCTAAGAGTGGTCGCGTGTTCCGGGGGTTCCTTTTCGGGAAGTTTTTCGAAACTTATGTTATTGCTGCCTAGATGTATAGAGTATGTATTGATGACAGCACCTTCTTTTTCTTTCACGATAACAGCTGAAAATGTCCCAGATTAGGGTCAACAAAAACTGATAGTGACTGCCCAAACAATGATCTGATCATTATATTTTAGTTTTTAACAAAGGTCGTTGATGCTCGCTACTCGACATGACCGTGAAAGCTGCTATATGAAACTCAGTTCCATTTGGGCTTGACACTTCAATAAAGGCGGCACATTACGAAACATTTCCTTCTTGTTTCCAGGCTAGTGGAGCTGCGTCACGTGCCGTGGACGCCGGGCGAGATCACGCGCGCGCTTCAGACCGGCCGCTGCCGCGAAATATGGCCTAAGTTCGCTCCGGACACTCCGCCGCGACTGGCTTACTTACTGCAAAGGTAAGTGTTTTTAAAGCGGAAACTCGTCCTCACCACCGGGTCACAGACTTGGTTACTGACGAAGTTGCGAAAGAGCAAAGTCATGGTTTGCCAAACAAATTAGGATCGATCGATCTTGACCGAAACACCACCTTTGCGTTCCGGAACGGGCTGATATGGACAAAATGGTGCCACATGCACAGGGATACTTAGGTGCACGAACTCACTACCGTCACACGTAGGTATCGGTGCACTTATGGCAGCAGCGGTCACTTCCATACGGCAGACCAAGAAGACATGGCGAGGCCTTCTCAACTGATATCTACCGTTGTGGATATGGTTGACACAAGGCCATGCCTGGTTCGAAAAGGAGAAATCCTTTTCTCTTCACTCAAAGGGGACTCCATCAGTCCCCTTACTTTACAGGATACTTAGTGGATATGTGTAGCCAACTAGTCATCTACCTAATTATTTATTTGGTCCCCAGAGCACTGGTCCGCATCGCACGAGAGGCGCAACGTCTTTCGCAGAACTTCGGCTTCTGCTCTAAGCACGAGGTAGCCGGTGCCTTCCGCATTGTGCTCAGTACCGCCCTAGCAGACTCCTGTATAAAGGTATGAGTGACCTCTATCGGATGCACTGTGGGGCCTATACCTAAGCATTTCAGAAGAACTGCTACAGAGCAATCGGGAACCGTATTCATCTCAAACTATACCTAGGTACTTACTTACTTACTGTCTTCTTCTTCTTTGATCCCTTTACTCCTCCGTGGATTCTGGGGCTGAGAGGGCTTTCCATTTATTTCATGGCTAGGGAGGGTAGCTCTGGCCAAGTTGCTCCCTTCTCTTTCGTCTCACAGATCTCTTCCACGTCTGGGACTGTCTTCCGGGTCGTTGTAAGCCTCCGGCGGGTTTCCATTCGAGAGCCACCTTCGGGATGTAGTGATCGGTTCTTCGCAGGGTACTTACTGTAAGATCCGTTATAAAGCGCTGTGCTATATCTCTCTACCCTGCTCACCGAACACAATGACTCAACCCTGCTCCCCGGGTCATCATCATCATCTTTATCAGCCTGTTAGCACCCACTGCTGAATAAAGGCCTCTTCATGCTCACGCGACCTCTCACGATCCTGCGCCAGGCGCAGCCACTGTTTTCCGGTTACTATGGCTATGTCGTCGTAACATCTGTCTGGTGATTTGCCGATCGATCTTCTCGGGGTCGCCATTCCGCAATTGACTTTGTCCATCTGCCATCGGTACGTCTCGCCAGGTGTCCAGCCCACTCCCCGCATGCTCCCCGGGTATTAAATATTTATTCTGTTTAGGATTGAGTGGCAATGTTTTTTTTCCACAGGGCTGCCAGCGCGCCGCCACAATGTTCGCGACGTCAGGCGGCGCCGCTCGGCGGGCTGGCGGCGCGGCTCGCGCACGAACGTGTCTGGCGCCTGGTCGCTTCCAGCGCTGGATGCACACCGTGCGAGTCGCCACCTTCGTGCACGAGTGAGTATACCCCCGTGTACCTGGGGCTGGTGCCGTGCCGCCAAATTGTTCGCGACGTCGGGCGGCGCCGCTCGGCGGGCTGGCGGCGCGGCTCGCGCACGGATATGTTTGGCGCCTGGTCGCTTCCAGCGCTGGATGCACACCGTGCGGGTCGCCACCTTCGTGCACGAGTGTGTATACCCCCGTGTACCTAGGGCTGGTGCCGTGGCGCCAAAATCGGGCGAGCAGCCTAGCAACATAGAATCAAATCAATTTCCAATAGCCGGAAGACTCATTTGACCAATGACTGACTGCATTCAAGAGCTTTCAGGGTCGCCACCATCCTGCTCAGCCTAAAATCCTTATTTCGTCATAATCAGAGGGTACAGCCTAGTGTTATCTTAGTCGGAGAATAGCGCTGTAAGTGTATAATATACCTACAGCGCGATAATCTCCATCTTTTCAATTACGTATAGCGGCAGACCAGCGAGGCCCTAGGCTGAGCCTTCTAGGCTAAGTATGAAACTAATCTCACAGTGTCTCTCCACCAGATACGCAGCGATATACATGTGCGCGGGAATGGAGACGCTCCTGGAGGAGATAGCCCTCGTGGCGGCGGCGGGGGGCGGGGGCGCCGCGGGCGGGTTGCCGCCGGCGGGCGTGGACGCCGCGGTCGCGCAGTGCGCTGACCTGTGGGGCCTGTTGCAGCCCTACAGCCACCTCAACGCGGGGAGGGTCGCTTCAGGTCAGTGCAAGATTTTCACAACAGATGGCGCTCTCGTAATTTCGTATCGACAGATGGCACGGTGAGGCAGGGAATTTTGGTATAATCTGTCGATTGAAAATAAATTGTAATCCCACAATCTGTAAGTAAATGTTTCAATGGTACCGATAAGAGCTGTACTAAAATTGTGCTACAAGCTACTTGAACCATCTGCAGTAAAAGTGTATGGCCTATATCTCACCACCATCCCTTTCTTTGCAGGTGCTCTGTCCCTGTCTCGCTGGGAGTCACTGAGCTCGCTCGGCTCAGGCTCGTCTAGCGGCGTGGGCAGGCCGGGGGAACATCGGCAGCTGGGCCTCAGCCACGACTCCGGGATCACTACTAACGGATCAGGTAAGTAATACGGCGCTGTACATAGTGAATAGCCCGCGCGCCAAGAAAAATGCACAAAATCGAGTCATGTATCAAATACACAAAAAAAAACGAAAATGTTCACTTAACAAACCCTAGAATTAGGTGAGACCTATCTAAAACAACCAGTTTCGTGTTGACATTCATAAAAGTTTTGAAGATATTTTTGATGAAAAAAAATAGGCGGCGCACTTTTTTTCAAACAAAATATCTTGAAATCTGTTATGGGTATCAACACAAAACTGGCTGCTTTAGGTAGCTCTCACCTAATTCTAGGGTTTGATATGTGAACATTTTCGATTTTTTTAGTGTATTTGATACAGGAATCGTTTTTGTGCATTTTTTTTGCGCGCGGGCTAATTCACTATGCCCAGCGCCTTAAGTAGATCGGAAACCTCAGTATTGTGTTGGAGAGTCTCGTGGGTAGGACCGGGAACACACATCCGATTTTCCATCTGATAGTCTGATCCGACATACTTTATTATTTTAGCTTATCTAATATAATTTTCCCCCAGGCGGCTCCACATCCTGTGGCGAGTCCGGCGCTTCCTTGGGCGGAGCCTCTGTTCTTCTGAGCACATGCTGCGGCTCGGCCGGCGAGCTCCGCGCCGCGCTCCGCCGCCTCACCCCCCCGCTGACGCCCGCCGCCGAGCGCGCGCTCTACTACTTCATGCGCTGTGAACAGGTTCGTAGGGTCTATATTACTGTAGCTCATAGTCTACAGCGAGCTGCCATACCCCCCGCCGACGCCCGCCGCCGTGCGCGCGCTATACTACTTCATGCAATGTGAACAGGTTCGCGAAAATCCTTAATACTGTAGCATAGAGTCTAACTAGGCACATGCTGTGGATCTGCCGGCGAACCCCGCGCCGGTCGGTTGGCCCGGGTAAAGTCTATATTACTACGATAACTCACTCTCGAGAGCGGTAGCGGTAGGTAATAGCCAAGAAGAAAGAAGATACACTGCCTCACCCTCAACTGCTCTCTACTACTTCATGCGCTGTGAACAGGTACTTAGTATACCTCTGCCCGCAGCTCTCTATGGATTCTATTAGGTGACTACCTGCAAGCTAAGCATGCCGACTCGGCTTGTGGTCTTATGTCTTTCAGGGGGAGTTTGACCCTCTCAGAGCTTCGTTCTCTACGGGACTTGGCCTTCGGCTTTGTTGAATTGAGCTAGACTTTCGGCCTCGCTCGGGGTTTCGGTGTAGTGCTGGAAGCTTTTGGCCCGATATCCAAGCTTCGCCTTCCACGGGACTCGGCCTTCGGCCTCATCATAACGGGTCGATTGATGGCGGTTAAAATAAACAGAGCAGCAACTCATTTTGGGATATGCTTAAATGTCATGATGTTGTTGTAGACCACTTTGAATAACTGTTTCACTTGGCAAGAAATAGAGAAGAGCTGACGGCCAACCTCAATAAATTAGTGGAGAGGTACAGAAAAATGGCCTTCTTCTAAAATCATGCTGGCTTACCTTCACCAAGTACTTTTTGTCTTTTCTAAAGCACTACCCGTGCTAGGAAAGCACAGTATTTCAGAGGTTGTGTGTTCCAGACCTGGGGGGTTACCCTTGACGCTATTGCGATCAAATTGAAAAAGTGTATAATTAATTTATCTTTGAATTCGCATAGTAAGGCTCTGATTTTAAATACCTTGTAATGTTTATTCAAAGGTAAGGCTGTTTTATATTCAATAAAAACACAAAATGTTAATTTGTAAAATATAAAAATTTGTAAATTGCGCCACATTGCGGCCGTATTGGAAAAATAAGTGAAGGGTAGAGGGACTGTTCCGAGCGAATTTATTAACCTACTAGTTATGCCCGCGACTTCGTATGCGTTTTTACACATTTGACATTTAATTTAAATTCGACTGTGGAGGAAAACTCAAAAGGAAGGTTTTTTTTAACCCCCGACCAACAAAGAGGGGTGTCATAAGTTTGATAGCTTTGTGTGTGAGTCTGTTTATGTGTTTATGAGGGTGTGCCTGTCTGTGTGTCTGTCTGTGTGTGTGTGCCCTAGTCTAAACAATACATTTATGATAAAATATGTTTTGTTTAGATTAGGTATCGCCCGTGTAAGATACCAGGAAGCTTAGCATAAGAATAGATAAAGTTATAAGCCCATAGATAAGGTCTTACCCATTCTCATGCTAAGCCAGCAAGCAAAGCATAAGGTTGGGTTAGAGCGTATCTACCGCAAATAACTCTGTCTATCCCGCTCTACGGCAAACAAAATATATATTTTTAATATCAAGTTGGGCTCAGTAGAGTAAATATTTTAAAAAGGCACAAATAAAAATTTCAACCTGGCGTGGGTTTAAACCCAGAACATTTCGACCGCGACGCAACAGTACTACATTTCTTACATCGATGAACTTTGTCCGACCTCCACCGATAACCACTCACAATTCCCTCCAGCAAGCATCATAAGGCTGGGTTAGAGCGTATCTATGGCTCTGTCCATCCCGCTCTGCGTCAAACAAAAGAGTGAGATACCTATTGTTTTAAACCCATAGATACGCTCTAACCCGGCCTTATGCTACGCTAGTAGAACTAACATTTTCCGCCAAAATAAAATAAAACCAAATGCCGATTTTTCATTTACAATATGCGCCCCAAATGCCAAAAGTCGTAGCGTGCTATTATACAGAGTGTTAAAAGACCGCCAACAAAGCGGGAAAC
>CASGHI010000128.1:0-46968 GCA_949319315.1 Zelleria hepariella
TGGTGGGTTTGTTCCGCCAATGTTTATTTTCCCGAGAAAGAGACATTCTCCGCAGCTGGAGAAGGATGGCCCTATTGGTGCAATATACAAATGCTCTGACAACGGCTGGATAAACGAAGGTCTTTTTTTTGAATGGCTACAACACTTTAAAGCTCACACCAAGCCAACACCAGAGCAACCAGTGTTGCTGGTGCTGGACAACCATTCAAGTCACATTTCACTACGGATACATGAGTACTGCAAAAACAACAACATTCACATGATTTCTTTGCCTCCGCATACCTCACACCGCATGCAGCCCCTAGATCTCACATTCTTTGGGCCTTTCAAGGCAGCTTACAAGAGAGAGTGCGATTTGTTTATGAAGAGTCGGCATGCAGAAAAAATCACTCCATTCGATGTGGCTTCCATCTCAAACAAAGCATATGCAGCAGTGGCATCGATCAACAAAGGAGAGTCGGGATTCTGGGCAGCTGGTATATATCCTCTCAACCCTGGCGTTTTTACTGATGAGGACTTTTTACCAGCTGAAGTACTGAACAGTGAAGTTGTTGTCCAGAATTTAACGTCCACGTCACAAGAGTCATCCGCTTTGTCCACGCTTGCATCGACTAGCTCCTTGGTTGTGACTAACACACCACAGGTGACCCCTCCAGAATCATCAGCGTCCACGTCTCGAGCTGATTGCTTCTCAGTTGTGGCGAATACTTCACAGATAACACCTCCAGCGGCATCATCGATGCTCACGGCTGCGGCTGATGATTCCTGGGCTGTGATTGATACACCACAGACAACCCAACAAGCACCGTTGGTGCCTACACTTGCAACTGCTTGCTTGTTCGTTGTACAAAATAACCCTCAAATAATATTTGCACCTACAAAACCAACTGCATCCAAATCTACGCCTGCAACCTCTAACACGTGCTCTATACCCACCACTCCACCAAGGCAACTCATTCCAAGAACACCAGCCTCCACCAATGCATCTTCTAGCTCCGTCATCGTGCCCGATACGCCAGCTACTTCCCAACAAAATATTTCACAGTTTCTTGCAGCTGAATCTCCACTGGCAGAGACTACGCCTGCACCCTCTGACTCGTGCTTTGCACCCAACACTCCACCAAGGCAACTCATTAAAAGAAAAAGAGTGTCCACCTTTGCATCTTCTAGCTCCGTCTTCATGCCAGATATGCCATCTACTTCCCAACAAAATATTCCAGAGTCTCTTGCAGCTAAAACTCCATTGACTTTCAAAGATCTGCTTCCAATACCTGAGAAAACTGCATCCGATAAGACTAATAGAGGTGGAGTAAAGCAGCATGCTAAAGTTTTGACATCAACACCGCTGAAGGAAGTCCTAGTACAAAAAGAAAACAAAAAGCTGGAAAAAGCAGAGAAGGAAAAAACAAAAGCTCTGGTAAAAAAGCCAAGACAAATTAAGAAAGAGAGACAAGTTTTAGTCAATGAAACGAAGAAATATAATGGAAGGAAACGTAAAGCAGGTAAACAATATAAAAACAAGGCTAAGAGACGAGTTTTACAAGACATTCAATCTTCCGAGTCAGAGTCTGATGCAAGTCTGAGTAAAATTTGTGATGACAGCGACGATGATGATATTCAGGACGCGGGTGATGATGGTAATACTTGCCTCATTTGTGGCGAATTTGGCCGAAACAATGAAGTGTGGTACAGGTGCACATCTTGTGGACTATGGGCGCACAAAGCATGCAGCGGGTGGGATTCGGCCAAAGGATATGTTTGTGACAACTGTTAGAATAGGGTGGCTCCCATTACCAACCATTGTGGCTACCATTACCCTCATATGAGGACAATGGCAGCCAAAGTTGATTTTTTTTAAATGTTTAATTACTTCCAAAGTATTGTTCCTAGACTTGATGAAACGTGTCAGACTGATTGTCCAATAAGTATATTAACTTAAGAGATTGCTATAATAAACATTATTCAATAATACGGCGTTTTAAAATCAAACTCGCTTAGGTGGCTCCCATTACCCACTTTTACTACTGAAAGAAGTAATTCTACTGTAGATAGTTTTACGGAATCAACTATCGGAAATAATTCGACCTCTGAAAAATCTAAACCAAAGACTGTTCAGAAGAAGAAAAACCATGAAAATGGTGTTATCATTTTCTTGGTATTTATTGTTATGTACCCGTTTTTCTGGGTGTGTTATGGCCTATACCGACATTGTTATAAAGGTGAAGTAATAGGCTGGTACTAACATGAAACTACGCAAGGAGTACTACAAAGTGACTTTTCTTCATTAGTGACGTGTTTTAGTGGAAATAAATGTAAAGAAGACTGTAACTATAGACTTAAATATACCAAAGTGTAATGGCAGCTGTTATGTAATGTAAGATAATTACTGTCTGCATTTCAAGCTTTAATTTAATGGAATATAAATAAATTGTTTGGATTTTAAAGTGATTTTAAAATTTCGGCTTGGGAAATTATCCTGTGAAGACCGTTTGGAGTTAGCGGCTGAAGTTTTAAAGCTCCAGGAAAAACTTAACAATCTTAAATGGACTGAACCAAAAACGGTGGAGGATAAAAAACGAATTGATGAAGAAATTCAGGTGACCAAACGAATTTACAAAGATAAGAGCTATTAATTATGTGCTCGCGGGAACGCTTCGTCGAAGATGTTGTAGAAATTGCGCGTTTGTAATTACGTAAGTTTTTTAATTAGCGGCGACATTTATTTTGTCGGTAACGCATTTTGGTAGGCGATAATATTTTGATTTAACAATATTTCGATTTTTAGTCATTGAAAACTAATGGCTTAGAGATAACTGCCTTAAGCAATGACAAAACATAGGTTATCGCCCAATTTATGACATAATTTGGTTTGTTTTATAATTCTACTGTGATGACTCACGAGTCTGTAAATCACGCGAGTTCCGTATAAGTAGTTAAGAGAAGCTTCTTCAGTTAATCTGACTGAATGATTCTCTAGGTATGATTGAAGCAGCTCCAGGAATTACTATAGCTATTATAGTTGCGTTAGTTTCAAATGTGCACGCCCCCTACATCTAGCTTTGTAAAGCAGGTGACGTCAGTGCAAATCCGAACTCTCGGGATTACTTTGTGATTAGGATCGATTACTGTTTCTACTACTAAACCGGAAAAGCTACGCCTATTAAGGACGTAAGTGTGTAAACTTCAAGTGCGATACAAGTTAATGAAGTAAGAATGGAATTCGGAAGGCAAAGTTTTTTGTTCGAAAGTCCGCTATTGGCTTAATCTTATCTTTAGACAATATTGAGAAACTAATTTCAATATTTTTTATTTTGGTCGAGTAGTTTTGTTTTTATGCGCTAAAATGTTTTGTTCCTATGACCGCATTGACCGCCAACAGTATGCAGACCGCCGCGTGACGTCATAAAACCTTATCTTTGAAACGTTGTAAAATCCAAACTACTGAACCAAAATAAAAAATATTGAAATTAGTTTCTCAATATTGTCTAAAGATAAGATTAAGCCAATAACGGACTTTCGAACAAAAAACTTTGCCTTCCGAATAGCCTCGTGCATTTGTGTAATATATTTTGACGCACGGGCACGATGGAATCAATACATTTAAAGTTATTTATTCGTAGAGTAACGTGCATGAAGTGAATCATATGTAATTTCAATTTTTGAAGTTCTTTAGACTTTCTCTGATAATAAATTCACTTATAGATCGTGTTCGTGATGAGATTTCGATGATTAAGTCCGTTAAATTTCAAGGTGACAAGCCTTCCTATGTTATGTTATGTTTGTATCGTACCTAGAATTTGGGACTATTATCCGAAGTTCCTGGTGGAGATAATCATTCACTTCCAGCTCGTTGAGCATTGAGAACAATATCACCATTGTGACCGGCGACGAGATAGCGCTGGAGAACGTCACGGAAGTCTCTCAATACTACTTCCCTGGCCTGTGGTTCAAAATTATCGATGAACACAACAAATAATAATATGAAATGATCTGCTCAATCACCCATGACCTATTTGTCTTTTAAAAAGTACGGAAAATGATACACTTTGTTTGTATCATACCTAGGAGTTGGGACTATTATCCGAAGTTCCTGGTGGAGATAATCATTGACTCCCATCTCTTCGAACATTGGGAACAACATCAACATCTGACCGGCGAAGAGATAGCGCTGGAGAACGTATCGATGAACACCGACCATCCTTCTTCGAAATGATTCGATCGATTTGCCACAACATTATGCAAGATTTGGCAAAAAAGAAAAGCCGAGGATTCATTGACATACTATCTTTATTGTTCCTCGAGAGTGGTTGGGATATAATAAATTGGAATGTTGACTTTAGATGGAAGGAGACGTTGTACTATTATGGACACTACGGAAAAACAGAAGGCAGTCGAATGAGAATCAACGGTGTGCGGTTTCAGCGCTAATTGATCATGCACAATCCAATGAAGCCCAGGCACTTGAAAACCTTCAGACCACTTTTACAAATGGTTGATAACCACCGTGATGCCGGCCGACTTGCTACCGGGAACCTTTTATCAAATCAGCTTGGGATGCAATAGCAGCCGGGATCAAAATATTGAGATATAGAAAAACATGCCTTCCATGTTAAGCAAAACTGAACCCTGTTCTGTAGCATAGATAGTTTCTCATAACATAATGCTAGCTTGTTCTTCGTAAATCAGTTTATGCATTCATTTGCTATCTTAATGAGACTTCAGTGACACGGCGACTACAACAACAAGTATCTTTGGGTTCATCATTTCGTTATTAGTCCTTATACCGACCATACGTATCAAGATGTTTTCCTCGGAAGACCGTTTGGAGTTAGCGGCTGAAGTTTTAAAGCTCCAGGAAAAACTTAACAATCTTAAATGGACGGAACCAAAAACGGTGGAGGATAAAAAACGAATTGATGAAGAAATTCAGGTGACCAAACGAATTTATAAAGATAAGAGCTATTAATTATGTGCTCGCGGGAACGCTTCGTCGAAGATCTTGTAGAAATTGCGCGTTTGTAATTACGTAAGTGTTTTAATTAGCGGCGACATTTTTTTTGTCGGTAACGCATTTTGGTAGGCGATAATATTTTGATTTAACAATATTTCGATTTTTAGTCATTGAAAACTAATGGCTTAGAGATAACTGCCTTAAGCAATGACAGAACATAGGTTATCGCCCAATTTATGACATAATTTGGTTTGTTTTATAATTCTACTGTGGAGACTAAACCGCAAAAGCTACGCTTATTAAGGACGTAAGTGTGTAAACTTCAAGTGCGATACAAGTTAATGAAGTAAGAATGGAATTGCCTCGTGCATTTGTGTGATATATTTTGACGCACGGGCACGATGGAATCAATACATTTTAAGTTATTTATTCGTAGAGTAACGTGCCTGAAGTGAATCATATGTAATCTTAATTTTTGAAGTTCTTTAGACTTTCTCTGAGAATAAATTCACTTATGGATCGTGTTCGTGATGAGATTTCGATTAGTTCGTTAAAGTCTCTTAATTTCAACATGAGAAGCCTTCCTATGTTATGTTATGTTTGTATCGCACCTAGAATTTGGGACTATTATCCGAAGTTCCTGGTGGAGATAATCATTCACTTCCAGCTCGTCGAGCATTGAGAACAATATCACCATTGTGACCGGCGACGAGATAGCGCTGGAGAACGTCACGGAAGTCTCTCAATACTACTTCCCTGGCCTGTGGTTCAAAATTATCGATGAACACAACAAATAATAATATGAAATGGTCTGCTCAATCACCCATGACCTATTTGTCTTTTAAAAAGTACGGAAAATGATACACTTTGTTTGTATCTTACCTAGGAGTTGGGACTATTATCCGAAGTTTCTGGTGGAGATAATCATTGACTCCCATCTCTTCGAACATTGGGAACAACATCAACATCTGTCCGGCGAAGTGATAGCGCTGGAGAACGTATCGATGAACACCGACCATCCTTCTTCGAAATGATTCTGCATATATTATGTTAAAATTCGGGTTATAACCCAACAAACATTTGACTGGTCGCCGCAACGTGCCAACTCTAACTTTTGATCGTATAAGCTGGTTGCCGCAACGTCGCTAAAACGTCGACATCACCAAGAAAAGGCCCATTTTACACGACTCAATGACGTATACAAGTCCTGTAGCCGTCGCATAACTTACTTTTTGGCCGTAAAGAGTCATGTAGGGCATTTTTTGTCGGGAAGTGGTCGTGAAGAAGTCGTGTAGCGCACTTTTTGTCGCGTTGTAGCGGTTTTCACCGCTGCTTCACGACATTCAATTGAGTAACTGTACGAAACTTGGTTGTAAAAGTGACTGGATAGTACCTATATTAAATTAATGAAATGCTGTCGGGAAGAAACTGACTGTCAAATTTATTGTTGGATGTATGTCTCAGCCATTTTATTTATTCTGTTGTGTGTTTACTTCGAAACTCAAGTTCAAGGGCTGTTGATCTGATGGGAAATAAATTTTATCGAGTTTTACGTGCTAGTTTTAAGTAAATAATAAATGCGCCAGTGAGATTTTTAAAATAAATGATATATCATTTAGTATTTTTAAAGAAAGTGCAAACAGTTACCTCTATACGATTCAAAGTGCAAAACGAGACTCCTAGATAACTTCTACACAACACGCGCTGTGTCAATTTATGTCATATTTGGAATTGCATAAACATTCCGCCATAGAATCGAGTTTAGGGTTCAGTTAAGTTATTAACAAGAGCCTAAAACCTTATCAATCTTTCTATACAGTTATTAGTTGATCAATGAGTAAAGAAATCAATCGTGATACAATGGATATTGATAAGTTTTTAAATAAATTAGATTTCATTACATTGATACGTATGAATTTAAAATGGCCATGGAAATCTACACATTTTGTACGCGCTGATCGGTGTTTTGGTTGCGGATTTTATACCAATAGTGCCGAATACCCTGCACATTTTATGCTAACTAAGGAAACTGTTCAATACATGATAAATTTTGATTTTTTCTGGTGTCCGAGTTGCGCTTTGTTTGCCATATACAATCATTACCCAGACGATGAATGTGATTTCTGTAATAATAATTAGAAATACATTTTTTTAAAACTACCTACGTGCCTATTTATCTAGCAACTTGTACATAGTTACCTACCTACTGTAGAGGGCGAAAATGAAACAAACAGTGTAGTTTGTTAGTTGTATGTAGTGAAATTTTGCTCTCACTCACACATCGTCGTTGTCTCGGTCGTCTCTATTCAACTAGTCGAAGCGTGACCTTGGCAAGCGGCGCATTTTGTTTTGCATAGACGCAGTGAGTAGTTGTTTGAAGTCACCCGCGCCTCCCGATCGCGTTATCAAATGGGCATATCTTATAAACTACAATAAATTAAAGAAATTTTAATAAACAAACCTACCTACTTCTGTTTTAGGTTTTCAAGAAAAATGCCATTTAAAATCATTGAAACTATTGAACGTGGAAGACGGTTAATCACCACAGTTCCTTCATTATGGGAAAGTGATGGCAATTTATATTGGCCAAAGAAAAATGCGATTATGTTAAAAAAAAATGAAAATTCGACACCTCAACTAGACTGGAAACTTATGTCTTGCCTAGTGGTTAGGTATAATTTATTAGATTATCAAACCGCGGAGCAAGAGATTGCTATGATGTCTGATGCCACAGAAACCGATGACAAGGAAAACGAGCCACGAGCAAGAAAGTGTTTAGTTCCATTCAACTTAAATAATCTTGCGAAGGAATGTATACGGGTAAGTTTTTTTGTTTAACTTACTTAATTAATATTTATAGAGGGAGTCAAGACAGCATCTCGATTTGTACATGCTATGTAATGATTAGAAAAATAATGAAACATTGGGACATTGAAATCATAACAGTAATACCTACATGTAAACAGTATCCAAAAATAGGCCACCGAAGTAGTAGGTAGTAGGTAGTACCTACATAAGTAGGCTACTTTTTTAACTTGATAGGTAGGGACCTATCTAATTTACCTACACAGTACCTACCTCCTACTAAGAGCAATATATTATTATGTAAACAGTAAGTACTGTTTACATGTAAGTATTTCTGTTATGATTTCAATGTCCCCATGTTACATTTTTTTTTTCTAATCACTACATAGTAGGTACAAATCAAAACGCTTTCTTGACTCTCTCTACTATCTATTGTATTGTATGCTTAGATCCTTAAAATTACGCTACAAATTTTGTTGACGTGAACGATGTACGTACAAATAATTTACTGTAATTAGCGTTGAGATTATATTCGTTAGGGTACCTACTGTTTTCATGTAAATAGTTTAGTATAATTATTGTACATGTATGTTTATTATATTTCTGGGTTATGTACTTACTTTTTAGCAAAGTGAAGTGGCCGAAGAAGTATCTCCTGCGGTGGTTGAAGATGAAGACGCATATTCGGTCATAATAGCTGAAGGTTCATCCTCAGCAATTTTAGCTGAAGATCCACCCTCCACTTTGACGGCTGAATCTAATGTACCCATAGATGCAGGCCACATTTCGATACAAAATACGTCACAGGTTAGTTCACAGTTATATTGGGTTCATTTAAGTATCTACTTCAACATATTTTTTAAACCTTTTAATACAAATTATCTTCATTAAGAAGATTTTTGAAATTTGAGTTATGATTGTTATTGATTAATCTTTTATACCATTTATTTTTCAGGAAAACACTTGCAGCTCTCTGTTAGTTCCCGATGTTCAAAATGTTAATATGTCACAGCCTGATAAGGATTTGATTATGCCGAATCTGGAACATTTTGATCCTCAAGTATTAGATCTCGATGCTACAGCTACCGAATCTATAAAGGTTCCTCATCAAATTGGATTTATTATGGAAATGTTATCAGCAGTTCAGGAAAACCAAAAATTGATGTTTGAAAATCAGCAAAAAATTCTTAAAGGCCTTGCTTTATTAAATACGAAGTTTGAAGAATTCGTCACAAGGTCACAGGGCACATTTCAACAAGAAAGGCTTGAAAACTCACTGCGTTTCAAAACGATCACAAATATAGAAGAACTGTCAAATATTGAGGAACTATTAAAAGATCCACTCATGGAAAAAAAATATTTTGAAGAACTGTCTATTATATGTACTGACAAAAAAAATGGGATTAATAATGCGTATACATTAGTAGACACTATGTTTGATCGTCAATTCATGACGCGCTGTTCTTGGGGTGGAGGTACAAAAGGGGAACCAAAACATTGCTTCAAGGCTTTTCCAAACACAATAGCCTTATTTCTCAAAGTTATTCATGAATATGATAAAACTTTTACTAAACCTATATGTGAGGATTTTTTTAAAAATGTTATGCGCCATTCCACTAAAAGAAACACTGCAAAACGTGCACTGCAGTGCTTACGAAAGTTTAAGTTTTAAAAATGCAAAACGTCAAAGAAATTCTACTACAAAAAGAAAAACTAAGAAAACAAAGGCAAATAGCGCAATGCAAGAAGAGATTGCAGGACCTTCAAGTGTCAGTAATCCCACTCAGTAACTTAATCTTGTTCAGTAAGTAGGTAGTTAGCATGTTGTCACCCCAATATTAATGTAGGTAATCTGTGCCATCACCAAAATTTTAATTCGGTAGAGTTAAATATAAAATTATGGTACCAGGCAAAGCCAAATTATTAATTTTAAAATGCATATTACAATAAAATATTTCATTTAAGTAAACTTTTATGGTAGGTACTGATAGAAACTTATACTGCTATAATTATATCTGCTGTAAAAAATCTATTAAGATTATTATAATTTTTTAGTAAACATTCATTCAAAAATTATTATTTTGCTTTGCCTGGTACCATAACTTTGTATTTAACTGTACCTAGGTGATTTATGGAAATCAAAGAAATCACAAAAAAACTATCTTTGAAAACTATCAACAGGCCATTAAAAGGATATTTTAATAAAAAGTTATTATTTTTTTTTATTATAAGTAATAAATTAAGTTAAAGAATTGGTCTTGATTATTGTGATTTTTATAATTTTTGTTCTGTGTTATAATTATTAGTTTTATGCCACGTTCTAATGACACTCTTACGTAGTGAAGACAGTTTCTTACTAATTCTTACATTTTAAAATGATTATGTTTTATTTAATAATAATACTTTTATACGTTTAAAAATACAAACAATATTTCTAATAATTACAAATTAGAAATGCTGTAGTAACTAGAAATTATTGTAAACCGACAACCATTGCCGCAGCGGCCAAGTTCAGGCAGTAGTTCAGGATTTCATAAGCATTACTAATAACTATACAGGGTGTAACAGAAAGGTGTAGCGAAACTCAAAGGGATGTTTCTATCCATGATACTGAACAACTTTCTCCATGAAACCTATGTCCGATTCGTTAAAAAATATTTAACCTTCCATATAAATTGCAGTCACGTGACTGAAAAATTTGTATGGGATGGGTTCCTTGGGAGAAGTTGGTCAGTATCATGGGTATAATCATCCCCTTCAGTATCACTACACCTTTCTGTTACACCCAGTAGAGGCTCTATTATTATCTATCTTATTAAACTTATTAAACGGCCAGAGCCTAGCCGCATGATAAAAGAGAGTCAAAGTGTTTTCTTATTGGTGTGAAGGGTGCCTACGCACTTCAGACTATGGTTGCATATGTCAGGGTGCGGTGTTTAATAAGTGCTGAATTTTATGAACAATATGTTGATACTTATATCAATTATACCACACTGGCACCCGCGATTTAATTTATGCCTTTGTAATCATCAGTGCGTAGGCACTGTCAGTTGTTACGTTGTTTGAAAAAGTACCTATAGCTTAGTCAATGAATGCTCAAATAGTGACTGTGGATGGAAAAGTCGAAAGCAGAAAATTTGACTTAGGAACTTTGTTCCGATAAGTTAGGAGGTAAACATACTAAAAGTCCTTACGCCTTCGAGGTGAGCCGGAGGGGGGAGGGGCACAAGAAGATCCCGTTTTTTAGTATTTTGCTTATATCTTGAAAACGGTGCGTTGTACGAAATTTTGTAATATCTACTTCATAATGAAGCCTGATAAAATTCTCTACAACTTTGACCTTTTCACTTTTTATCGATCTTTGATGGTTGTCTATAGGATCCGATCGATAAAAAGTGTAAAAGTCAAAGTTGTAGAGAATTTTATCAGGCTTCATTATGTAGTACAACAAAATTTCGTACGACGCACCGTTTTCAAGATATAAGCAAAATACTAAAAAACGGGATCTTCTTTTGCCCCTCCCCCCTCCAGCTCACCTCGGAGGGGTAAGGGCTTTTAGTATGTTTACCTCCTAACTAGTCCGAACAAAGTTCCTAAGTCAAATTTTCTGCTTTCGACTTTTCCATCCACAAGTTATTCGTCGCCCAAGCTACTATTGATTGTTGTTTTTGGATTTTTAATATTTTGATAGTTTTAAATTGCCAAGAGAAAGAGAGGCTGATAATTATTTTATAACATTTTCTAATGATTGTCCAAGTGAATAAATAACAATTTTGTTGTGTTTTCTATTTGTTTTAAATAAATAAAACCAATTCTATATGATCATCATCTTTTATTTTCCTATTAATTCAGAGTATGAATAAGTGGTATAAAATAAATATAGGAACCGTAATCTATGGAAACTAACTTACATTTTATGTCTGTAATGCTAACTTTAGCTTCTAATTTTCTACTATAGTTACAATTTATTCTGAAAATATTTAGGAACGATGATTTAATTGGCATATCAAAAGCATCGGTAGTATTTTGTATAATACACCCATTCAAAGTTACAAGGTTGTCATCGTTATCATTTATAGATGTTAGTTCGAAAACACTGTTGCTTTTAGTAAGTAACCACTTATTTTGGCTATCAGTGGAGAGAATAAATGATTCCATGCGAATTATTTTAACTGAAGTATTTTTGTACATATACGTTTTGATCACAGGTTTATTGCCAGTAACGCTATTGTCATATTTTAAATTCTCAATTTCTATGATGTTTCTTTCGTTCAGGCGGTTAGCAATTTGCTGAAGAGGTTTGTTACCTTTTCTTATTGTTCGCTTGATAGAACTTAATTTATTTTCGAAGGGATATGCGTTAAATGTTTCCAATGGTCCAAATTTCTTAACTTCATCAACAAGATGAATTAAGTTATGAACGTTACTTGTGATGTATTCTCTACCATAGTAATCTCCATAATGCTCGACAAAGTGTACCATCATTTTTTCTGCAACTGGTAAAAACTGAAAATGATGGTGACTTGAGCAAATCGTGACAGCACAAAAGAAAGTCAAAAAGTGTTGGTATGGACCATCAGCCAAAACATCCTTAAGTATTACAAAACTAGCATACAGAAGAAAAGTGCGATATTCAGAAGCTTTCCAGTGTGATAAATCTTGTAAACCTCTTAAACTCCTATGGATTTCCTTTGGCATACGGCAACTTTGGATATACTGAGTCACTTTTGTTATATCTGCAGATGACCATTTGGTAATACGTTTCCCCAGATTACCATCCCTCCACCCAAACAGTAATCGCTTCATAATTCCTAAATCAATCAGATGAAGGGAATCTCCAACCGGAAAATCCTCTATCATATCTATGGGTAATTGAAGAAAAGGAGAATCACGTTTGTGGTGGTCTCCATATTTTTTGGCTCGAAAGTCTGCGTCGTTTCTTTTTGCGCTATCAGTTCCTTGAAACGTGACAGTATGAGATACGTGTGAGTATTCGCCAACTACATTACATTTCAGACATCCGTGTTTCGCGTTGAAATTGCATACTCCTGAAAAATCAATACATACAGATGAATCACTGAAACCTATCGACGATGCATCTAAACATTATACTCACGTTTTCGTCAACTGTTAGACGAAAGCTTGTGTTATGCGTATCAAAAGCAAAATTGTGTCCACAAAATGGAATCGTGGCACCAAAGGCTCGTTATGCGTTCGTGGACGCAGTTCTGCTTGTTATTAAAGTCGTTGTTATAAACGTACTTTAATTTCTTCTTTCTTTCATTCGTCAGATAACAAATCATGTGCATGACGTGAGCTGTGAGTATATGCTAAAGGCCAAGTTTCTACTTAAATCGAGCAAATTCATTTTAAATTATGATTATTTACATTATACCAGCCTATGTCCAGCAGTGGACTTCTGTGGGCTGAAATAATGATGATGATGATGACATTATACCTGTTTACGCCCGTTTAGGGATTGTGTGATTCTGGTGCTGGCGGAATCATGGTTGGAATCGGAACGGGCTCGTGGCTGTCTTGGAGCGGAAAGAAACCTTGGTTTCTTTTTTGTGGATGCCGCGGGTCAATCCACCTCATTTCGGGGCTGGCCTCAAAATCGTGGCAAAGACAAATGTCAAAATTAAAAGTGTCAGTAGAAAAGTCAATATTAGAACTGTCGCAATATAACAATCACGTCAAAAGGGCTATGTGAGAAGAAAAATAGATAACTAAAAATATATCAAGAGCCGCAAGATATCGCACCGCCACTGCCATCCACTGCTATCGCCGCCGCCCTCACCTTAATAGTCAAAGGATCGTCCCTCGACATACGCAGGTGAGAAACCTAGGTAATTTCTTAACCTTTGTGCAGCCGACGAGTACCACCGGTGTCCGCCTGATCCGCCCGCATACAGTCCACCTATTTCCCACTCGCGCCGCACCATATTTTGGTCCGTCGAGCCGGATTTTGGATATTTCTTGAAATATCGACCTAGTTGAACCTTGGTATACCGCCTCCACATAGTCACGCATCCCTAGGGATAATTTTTGTTCGCAACGCACAATTACCGCATAGCCCTCGAGTTCGGTTGCTATTTTACTTATTTAAGTAAAGTAGCTTTTGTTTTTCTCGCGCCGTCTTGTAGTGGCTATTTTACTTAATTTAGTCTTACATAAACAATCGCTTCGCCGCTCTGCTTGCAGAGCTTATTTGTGTATATTACCGCATTTCAAAGTGATTATTCAATTTGATAATTAGTGTACTCAGATCCCTGATTGACAATGTCTGCGGAGAGAAAGCTCAAGCTTCTCGAAGCAAAACGGGAGTTATATTTCTCACAAATTTCAAACCTTTTTAGATCGATAGGTAAGCTTAGCGATGAAAGAACGCAACAAGTATTTTTATCGCAAGCCCGGCATAGTGACAACCTACGGGCGGAATACGTGCAAATCGTAGATGACATCAACCTATTGAACTTGGAGATAAATCCCGACTTTACCGTAAATTATCAGTCTGTAAGTGCCTACGACGAGTTATTCTTCTACATTAAGGAAGCGGCACATCGTTATGAGGCCAAGACAAACCCGTCAGCAGACCAAGCATCCTCAGCTGTCGCATCCGCTTTATATAGCTCTGGACAAAGAATAAAAATTCCCAGCATTGAATTACCAGCGTTCGACGGAGAAATCGAAAATTTTCCGTTTTTCTTTGAAACCTTCAAACGGGTGATTCACGACAATAGGGAGCTCAATGACTCCGAGCGTATTCATTACCTGATCAGTCACCTCACGGGCAAGGCCAGGAACATCTGCGCCGGTGTGGTGCCTGCTGGGGAAAATTATAACCGGATTTGGGACGCACTGGTAGACAAATACAAGGATGACAGGGCATTGGCCAGTACCTATTTAAAACAGTTACTATCCTTCAAGAATATTAATGACGCTTCTGCAAAAAATCTGGATGAATTCATAGGCAAATATGCAGCCATTATAGCTGCTTTAAAACAGCTCAAGATCGAAGATCTAAGCGATTTTATCTTTGTGCATCTTGGACTACAACTTGTAGATTCAAATACAGCACGAAGCTTTGAGTCATCGATTAGAGGCAAAGCAGACATGCCAACCTGTGACGACTTTCTCAAGTTTGTCCATCAAGAGGTCAAGATCTTAGAGCGCACGACCGATGATACACATACTTTCGCTGACGATTGCCATTATGATTCGTCCACACCCGATCGAAGTGTGAATGGACATCTGATGCCAGATCCACATCGATTAGGCAAAACTCAGCAGATCTGGAGAACGCGAACGCAAAGCATAAAACAGTGCAAACTATGCGAATCAAGTGCGCATGCACATATGTTTGGATGTAGCAGATTCCAGAAATTGTCACCCTTAGATAAGTTTAAATTCGTTAAGGATAACCGCCTGTGCGTCAACTGTTTAAGTAGTCGGCATACAACATTCTACTGTCGCTCAACAATGACATGCCGTAAGTGCAAGGCTGGACACCATACGCTACTGCACTTTAGCAAGGATACCACTCAAACGTATCATAGTACAGTCACTGCAATGGCTGTTACGCAGGTTGGAACAGAAAGAGATGTGAAACCATTGGCCAAGGCTCCGGATAGTATATAGCTTCATACGATTACTGCTTTCAAAGTAGCGCCATCAAACCAGCCCCAAGAATCAGCTACCGGAGCTACTGCAAATGCCACTGAAATTAGATCTCGCACTAGTGTGCAAACAAGTAATGCCGCTGACAACTGGTACGATTCTGAGCGAGCTACCGTAGCTTCACGTGAACTTACCGGTCGATTCAGGGCATCCTGTTTACAAAGATTTGGTTATCACTCTAGAAGAGGATTATTGGAGAAGAACTTTATGGGGCCGTGTATAGGTCAACACACAAACACCTTACGGCAACGTCCTCCATGGAATTTCACATCTAGGTTAAAGTGAGTCTCCCACTGTAACGATGAAGCCCTGTGGGATAAATTGGTTGAATAGAACCACTGATTTCTATGCATTTTTTGCGTTTTACAATCTATCGCCTTTTGGCTTCACTCGTTTATTTATGTCACTTATTTATCTTTATTATTTTTTTGCCGTAGTAGGGAAAAGGCATATTATTTTAAGTTTTGTTTAATTTACGCTTTGTGCGAATTCAGTTGATTTTAGAATACACAGACTATGTAGGTTCTAGGTCGTTTATTCGAATAACTTTAATAAGGTAACTTTGTATTAAGTTTCGTTTTACGAGAAGTAACTTGGCAAGAAATTTTATTTTTAATTCTAACCTGAAGCTAAGATATTTTGAATGTTGTTTGTTTTTTCTGTTTCCTTGTTTTTCTGAGGAGGATAAGATAGGGTATTGTTATAACTTAGTTTCGTTTTCGGTAACATGCGAATAACTTTTTATTTTGATCTGTTGACTTGTATTGTATGTGATCCTGATCAGGGTGGTAATAACAAGGTTCAATTAGTCAAAATTCAAAATGTTGAAAGGACCGCATCCTTTCAAGGCTGGGGCCATGTTTACGCCCGTTTAGGGATTGTGTGATTCTGGTGCTGGCGGAATCATGGTTGGAATCGGAACGGGCTCGTGGCTGTCTTGGAGCGGAAAGAAACCTTGGTTTCTTTTTTGTGGATGCCGCGGGTCAATCCACCTCATTTCGGGGCTGGCCTCAAAATCGTGGCAAAGACAAATGTCAAAATTAAAAGTGTCAGTAGAAAAGTCAATATTAGAACTGTCGCAATATAACAATCACGTCAAAAGGGCTATGTGAGAAGAAAAATAGATAACTAAAAATATATCAAGAGCCGCAAGATATCGCACCGCCACTGCCATCCACTGCTATCGCCGCCGCCCTCACCTTAATAGTCAAAGGATCGTCCCTCGACATACGCAGGTGAGAAACCTAGGTAATTTCTTAACCTTTGTGCAGCCGACGAGTACCACCGGTGTCCGCCTGATCCGCCCGCATACAGTCCACCTATTTCCCACTCGCGCCGCACCAATACCAGTACCTTTAATAAGTGCCCTTGCAGGAGAATCGCATATTATAGCTCTAACTTTCACTGAGGTGGTTTCTTCAGTCCCCTGTCGCGTAGTGTATCTTAAATTATTATTATAAAGTTCTTTCAATTCTTCAATAAACAATTGTAAAAACGCGTTTAAGTCTGTTGGTTTATTTGTCCCCTCATATACACCCACGACTAAAGGTGGAATATTAGGATATTCATGAATATTACACAACACGGGCCATACTTGGTGTTTAGAACTCTTGTATAAGGGTAAGCCGTCAATGTTTATATTAAGGCAAATACACTTTGGAGCATTTTTCAAAATAAATGAAATCATTTTTAACTTTTCTATGAGACCACTGTGCCAATAATGACCAGAGTCAACTGGAGTTACAGAGATTTTTTTATTACTATTCTTCAAAAGTGTACGTGGATCCTTTGGAACTGAACCTGGTATCCTTTCGTTCAGAATTTTGCTAAGCTCCCTCAAAGCAGTTTGTGAAATATTGTAATTAATTGCCCATTTTCTAAGATTATCACAAAGTGTATCATTCTCACTGGCATCATTTGTGCTATCATTATCGGAACTATCACTAACACACAAACTATCAAACATTTCATCTAAGTCATCTTCTTTTGGGTCTTCTGTTAAAACACCACCATATGCACTATCTGAGCTTGGATTACAATTAAGTTGCACGGAACTACTCTGCACGGAACTACTCTGCACAGAACTACTCTGCACAGAACTTATAAAATTTTGTACGGAACCATCTCCAGTTGTATTATAATTAGCTTGCCATGTACCTATATTCGATATGATGCAATTAGAGGAAAGGAATGATGCATAGTTCTTTTTTACTTTTCTCTTAAAGTTTCCGCTCTTTTTTACACTAGCCCAGCTTTTTCTATCCATCACAACTACGTTAAATTATTTTTACAAAGAAACAAATGAATGGCGGTGATTGTAGACTTTGGTGAATTTTTTAACTCTTATACTACATTCCGTCACGTAAAGGTCGTAAAGAGGGGTTCAAATTCACTGAATGACGTGTAAGAGTATTTTATAAAACTCTAATACTATTGTCGTGTAAAGGTAGTATTCGCAACACTAATACGATGAAGGTCAGCGTAAAAGTCGCATAGACGTTTCTTATACCACCACACTGGTTACACGACTGAATGTAGTGTAATAGTCGTATAAATCAGTCGTAAAGACGTTTCTACGACGTTCTTACACGACAACTAGTCGTATAACTATTGGAGGCGCTATGTCGGGTAACAGCATAAAACGACTTCTTTGCGACGTTTAGACAACTATGAATCGCGTAATTTCTTCTTACTCGACTGAAATGTTTGTTGGGTGTAGTATGAAAATTCCTACCCTACGTTACGGGCATATCTACAGGCGGACCCAAAAGATTATTGGAAAATTTACAATGGGACATATTGCAATGATGAAAGCTGTTGCGCAAAAAGAAAGAATTAAGAAAATGCTGGGCCATCGAATAAGAAAAATCGGTTTTGAGTTTTTTTTATCACCCTATTCTCTATCTTACTCATTCAGGTGATTTTATAAGCATTTGTTAATTTTATTTGGTTATAGTTTTAAATGTGTTTTGATTTTATGTTTTGATTTTATTTATATAATCTGTTGTAAAATCATTTAAAACCTTATCTCATATTACTGATGCAATTTTTAATATCGTTGATTTAATTAAAAAAAATACAAGTTATTACTAAGGCCTTTTGCATCTACGTAATGAGATGATTTATACAGCGTCCAGTGGCACCTTCACTCACACTAGATGGGTGAAGAGACCACTCGGCGCTGCAGTGCCTGGGACATTGTTTTAGATGGAGTAGGCTTGCCCAGCACCTATACCATCCTGACAGCTTAGTCGACCAAGCCCACAGGCAAGACAGGTCAATACGTGTGGAGCCAACTGAGCCGCATGTATCTATGACTTTGTTTAATTTCAAAGTTACGTACATTTGCGAATTTGTAGTAGCAATACCACTCGCTAACGGTGAAGGAAAACATCGTGAGGAAACAAGTCATTATAACACTTTAATAATTACAAAAGCATCTTCTATGGTCAAAAACACCATGAATTTACCTGACATTAGCCAGATAATTATATTTAATCCGGTATGTAATAAAACAGGCTTTTAGTGACTTGTGTAGGTGTTTTCTACGCATTTATGCAATGAAAATATTAATGTAAAGCAAGTATTACCAACATTTTCCATGGTAAACTCGGTGGTCAAAGATGTGTCTAAAATACGGTGTTGTTAAATTTTATGCAGTTTCTACGTATGGAACCAACCCTTGCAAAATCGTTCCGTTGAAATGGGTAAAGGATATTTATGGAAATGAAATGTTTGTACAATATCCGTCAAAACATGATATGTTTATATCGCTGTCATTCGCTGTGTATCTGGCACCTAGTTTACACGTAAGTAAAAATCTATAACTTAGGATACCTAATTGGAAATTGTATATAATATTTCAACTTTTCATTTAGTATTCTTATTTTTCTTTGATGTTTGTAGAAATATTTGAATAAGAAATGGACGTGCCACCACCTGTCCCTACGAAACCTACGGCCTCTAAAATCAATGCAATTTTAGGAAGGGCGCCATCTGGAACAGAAAAAAAACCTGAACCACAGTCAAAGCAGTAATTGCATGGAAAGAAATTTCGAGGATTTTTTTACAATTCGACTATAATATTTTTTATTAAATAGAATCGTAACCGTGGACTTGTTATATGTTATAATTTTAACACTCTACTATAGGAAATTTTATTGAGTAAATTAGGTATACTAGTGGTTTTAGTAATGTTTCCACTAGAACTTTTGTTAAATTTCGTCGGCAATGTTGAATTTTTCCAAGCATTTGAATAAAATAATATTAAATGCATGAGAAGGAGAAGGAGGCGATAATTTAATACAGACAAATATAATTGTGAAAATATTTGCTGTGCGCTTGATTCGAACCCGGTCCTAACTTTTAAAAAGCGAGAACTTGGACCGAAGGCTATTGTCAGCTCTTGATAGTAAAGAATAGCAGACATAATATAACTAATTAATTGGTAACTCGTATCCGAGCGCTTCTTACGACAAACACAAACACTTATTTATAAATACGCCAATCCAACATTTGTAAAATTTTAAAGTTACATTGGAAAGATACAAAGGCAGCACTAGCAAAATTTAATCCTTTCACGGTTTTGGGCGTTTCTCCCACTCTTTCTCAGTCGCGGGGCAAGGGGACTGCAAGCAATCCGGTGAGCGGAGCGCAGGGACGCATAGTTAAGGTTCTTAAAAAATAACTTAATAGTTCACATGGTAAAGTCACAAAAATAATAAATACGGTCCTGAGTAAGCACGCGGCGGGTAAGAAAATCTGGTGGCGGGAGTAAGACCGCTCACGCGACTGGTTATCCCTACATCGGGAGAAAAAGTACTACACGACCGTGAGAGGGTTAATACACAAATCTGTCGATTAATTTACAGTGAATTGTAGAATTTCTTACATAAATAGTAAATTTTCGTCTAAAATATTTGAGAATGATTAGAAATGAATTTATTGTCCAGCATTGCAATTGTTGTATTGTTTTACCCATATATTTTTTTCCGTGTAGAATTTTTAGCTTCTTCATTTTGCCCAAATTTTGGATGTTATGTTTACTTGGATACAATGATTCATTAAATATTATCGTGAGCTCTTTGCTCATAAAGAACCTCATAGATAAATAGCCATAAAAAAATATTCATATTTTTTTAATTTGGTCACTTTTACCCGCGGAATTCGATCTAAAGATCAAAGTAAATCAAAATTGATAATTTTTTTATAATAGCAGGTCTAACATTAATCGACCGGGAACTTCTCTTCCGCCAAAACCGGAAAGGTACCAGACAAATATGTTCGGCTCCTCGCAGCCCCCCGCCTTCCTCCAGCAAACTCAGAAGAAACACACATGTATTTATATTTTAAGAAGTCCAAACTGTGTCAAAATCTTCCCAGGAAATGACAATGTTGCATAGTGATATATTTTTAAAATAAATGTATTTTGGGTATTTTGTCAATAGTAACAAGACCCCGTCTCATATACAGTGATACCCCGTCTCTATCAATTGGGTCACATTAATTAATTAACCGTATATACAATGGCCTCGCCTCCTCCTTCTCATGCATTTAATATTATTTAATGAACTTCAGTAGTGATAATAAATTATCACCACGCAAACACATGGATTATTATCATATTTTTACAGTGCAGTGATATTAAATTATAAAACCCACAACCCACGTCAGTATCTAGTTTCGGCGCTCGACGATTGTTCGGCTGCATTTTAGTTAGCAGTGATATATTTACACATACTGATATTCTCAAGCCACCTCTGGCAAACAGGATAAATACCATCAGATTATTACTAAACGGATTAGTTTTTATTCTGTCACAATGGCTGGCAGTCGTCATATCGAGAAGTGGTTCGAGCGTTCTGAAATGTACCAGAGTAATGTGATAGAGCTAATGAGCTCTGAATATGAAGCAGGAACTTCGCAACCAAAAAAAAAAGAAAACTAAAGCGACGTCTTGTTGAGTTACTGCCTAGTCGCAGAAGTACTCCAGTGACGTCGCAGATAGACAACCAGGTCCCAGAAGAAATCGACTCGGAATCTACCAGAGCTGTGGCGCCATCTAGAGTGCCAGGAAAGATCCTACGACAAATCAGGCCCAAGCAAATGGAAACCAAACTCCTGAACGGTATACAAACTTTTACCAGTTTCTAATGACAACAGTCATCCTGGACGACCTGAGCTTTAGAGAACCGTTTATCTCAGTTTCAGACGCCAACCGACTGACGGAAGAAGATCTAATTCTCCATGGAGTCAGACTTTACCTGAACGCGCACCAGCTGAGTCCTCAAGAACTAGTGGACCTGCCGTTCATCCCTCGCGAAATGGTCACAGGAGAAACCATGAAGGACTTCCCGTTCTTGGACCCTTTCCTGGTTGTCCTCTGGGATTTTGACATCGATGACGTCCATTGGATGCTGAATGTCTTGCCCTGGAGAGTAGTAGACCGCCACATCAGAACCGGTCGAAGTATTCTTGGTGTAAGTACCTGGATAACTAATCAAGACACTTCTAGTTATATCTAGATGCTTATTTGCATCTTTTGTTCCAGTGGATCGTCGGGATTGGCAACATCCACCAATTCCTGGAGACAACCAGAGCTCCGTTGAGTATAACTGCGAAAATCCTACGGTTCTTGGACAATTATTTTGAATAAGTTCTAATCTACTTGCAAACAAAGTGACGGATAGCTTCTTATCATATGTTGTTATGTAGACAAAGTGGCACCACGACGTCTGTTGTATATTGTCTACATAATTTAAGAAACAAGTGAGTTTGAATGAGGACTGACTTTGTTTCTTGCGGAAATCGTCTACAGCTCAGGTGAGATCTAGATCTGTTTTTCAACTGCTAATTTTATGAAGGTGTTATCAATGGTTCATTACTTAGGTCATTGGAGTACTAGATCGAATCTTCAACGAAAGTCAGCGGAAGTTTGAGTACAAGGGATAGTTTGAGTGTTTTTAAGGTTGAACTCTTGGATAACAATGGTGTATCTATTGCAGATTTTGACGACGTGGTGAATTACATAGAAGCACGCAAGAATACAGAAAAGGATAGGGCTGGCGTCTCTATGAAAATTGGGAGTCTTCAGTGGTCAGTTCCGAGTACGTCGGTTGCCTCTAGAGAAGATGAAAGTGCCTTTCTGATGCACTTCGAAGAAGAAATTAACAAGCAATTGTCTGCATGCCCTCAGTCATTAATAGCGAACACGATAGAAGACATCATGACATGAATTCAAAAGTTGATGTATCGAAATTTGAGATATACCAGGAAGATATTTATGAATTCAACGAATACGATCATTTGGATCAAGCACGTATGTTTTCAAGGAGAAATAAAAACATGACAACATCAAGATCATTACGGAATTTGCTACAAAGCGACAATCTGTTGGCAGTCTCTAGTAATTCACCTCAAATCGATGTCAAATGGACTTTGAAGCATAAGGAGTACTCTCCCGGACTTGTCGAGCTTATGCCAAATACAGGTGTCTACATAGGAGGGGCAGAACTTGAGAATGGTTTAAAATATTCGAAGACATCTACTTCATTGGCAAGACGACTTACTGAAAATATATTTACTGAGTCAGCCTTGAAAAAGTGTATCTATATTGGGCCCCGAAAAGGAAGTCAAAAAAATCACAATGACGTATCTGTTGCAGATTTTTACCACGATGCGATAAATTACATCGAAGCACGCAACAATGCAGAAAATCACAATTCCGAAGTCTCTATGGAAATTGGAAGTCCTCAGTGCTCAATACCAAATTCGTCATTCAACTCTGGTGAAGACGAAAGTGCTCGTCTATTGGAGTTTGAAGAAGAAATTGACAGACAATTAAACTCAAATCCTCAGTCATTGGTAGTGAATACGATAGATGAAATCATTAGTTCGAAACTTGAAATATCGAAATTTGAAATAGATCAGGAAGATATCTATGAATTCAAAGAAGAATATTTGGATCAACCGTTCATGGCCTTCAAGACAAATGGAAATGAGTGAACATCAAGAACTCAGAATTTAGCACAAAGAAACAACCTATTGGAAGCTGCCGATAACTCACGCAAAACCGATGAAAAATGGACTTTGAAGCATAAGGTGTACTCACCGGGACTAGTCGAGCTTATGCCCAATTCTGGTGTGTACATTGAAGAGACAGAACTTAGGAACATGCATACAAACGCAATTAGCGAGTAGTTAGTATTGCTACGATTGAAAGCGCCATACGGTACGAGATGATGGTATGCAAAAAAGATTATTAATTCCATATCTATCGAGAATCTAAAATTCAATGGTTCATTACTTAGGTCATTAGAGTACTAGATCGAATCTTAAACGAAAGTCAGCGGAAGTTTGAGTACAAGGGATAGTTTGAGTGTTTTTAAGGTTGAACTCTTGGATAACAATGGTGTATCTATTGCAGATTTTGGCGACGTGGTGAATTACATAGAAGCACGCAAGAATACAGAAAAGGATAGGGCTGGCGTCTCTATGAAAATTGGGAGTCTTCAGTGATCAGTTCCGAGTACGTCGGTTGCCTCTAGAGAAGATGAAAGTGCCTTTCTGATGCACTTCGAAAAAGAAATTAACAAGCAATTGTCTGCACGCCCTCAGTCATTAATAGCGAACACGATAGAAGACATCATGACATGAATTCAAAAGTTGATGTATCGAAATTTGAGATATACCAGGAAGATATTTATGAATTCAACGAATACGATCATTTGGATCAAGCACGTATGTTTTCAAGGAGAAATAAAAACATGACAACATCAAGATCATTACGGGATTTGCTACAAAGTGACAATCTGTTGGCAGTCTCTAGTAATTCACCTCAAATCGATGACAAATGGACTTTGAAGCATAAGGAGTACTCTCCCGGACTTGTCGAGCTTATGCCAAATACAGGTGTCTACATAGAACTTGAGAATGGTTTAAAATCTTCGAAGACATGTACTTCATTGGCAAGACGACTTACTGATAATATATTTACTGAGTCAGCCTTGAAAAAGTGTATCTATATTGGGCCCCGAAAAGGAAGTCAAGAAAATCAGTTAAATCTTGATGCGGTTAAGGCGATTGTCAATTTCGTCCAAAAACATGAGCGGGAGCAGAATTCGAGAAGAGTTAAAACTAATACGATCGAAACTGCTATACGATACCAGATGATGATGTGCCGAAGAAAATAGTTCATGTCATGGTTATGGTGTGGTGCTACAAGTATTACGTACAGTCAGTGACAGGAGAGCGTATGGTCTATAACTTGACAGTTAAGTATCTAGGCAAGGCAAGGGTCATATTTTCGTATTCAGTGATGAAGATATTAAAGTGCATAGGGATCAAATGCATTTTCAAAAATTTCGACCTGTTATGTATGTGCCACCTTGAAGGTGCTATGAATATGGGTCGAAGTAACAGGTAACATGACTTGCTAAGGCTGCAGTATCAGCATCCAAGCTGGGGCCGAATTATCAGAAACCTACAGCTCACGTTCTCACAGAACGACACTTAGAACGCCTAGAACAAACATACTCCTTGTAGAATTATCTGCTTATCGTTGACATGCAGCGTTCACCTGCATCTCGTAGGCCATGCACCGCTTGCCACTTTTGCACAATGTAAGCATGACGATGGACTGCAGCGCAGCGCAGCATTCATAGCGGGCACTCACAAGACCCAATAATGCTAGAATTGAAGTAGTGTTTCAACAGCACTACCAGAGTGTGATGATACCTATAAGCGCAGAGTGCATCAAAACATCAGAAGACGTGGTCGCAGAATTGTTTTGTAGATAAAGAAATTCTGCGAACTCGCTTGCTTATCGCAGTGATCCAATTATGCTTAAGTAACCGCTTCGGCAAAATTCCAAGAATTGATATATTCTTAAGTTTTTTGTTATCAGTATTCGGTTAGGGGGCGCCTACACTTAATGTGTGGCCATGTAATATAAAGTATATTTGTGTCTTCTGCGTTATCACTATTCGGTGGCGGGCTGCGTACTAGATGTTTTTTTTTTTACAGTACTAGCAATCCATCTTATCTGCATCGTTCACTCATGATAGCGCACTTAATTTTCGGCCAGTGTGGTCACAGCAATGTTTCTTATACCTAGAAACATCATGTAACTAACTGATTTGTTTACGTTCAAGTCCCCGCGTTATCGATATTTCTTTGGGAATTTTTGAGGAAAGTCCAAGTATTCGGTAGCAACTGAGGTTATCGCAGTGTTGGATTTTTTGGGTACTGTTTAGCTACAAGAGGACTATAAAATAACCAGTGGGCAGTGACAGTCCATCACTTACAATCCATCACTTGACGTAAACAAAAGGTTACAGAGCCGCAGAAATGTATCGACCCACAATGGCAGCACAGAAGAGTAAGAAGTCACAAGATTTCACAGTAGATGACTTCACGAAACGTGGGTTTCGTCGACCGTGTGGGGCCCCCTGCAACGTGGAGCGATATTTGACGTTTGACCATGAATATCGACGGTTTCTCCTGTCTACGAACAAAATTGAAGTAACTTTCTTCAACGGCGCCGTCTTCCAAATACTTTACAAATTCGATGCCACACGAACAGAGGAAGATCGGCTGCTCATCAACTGGGATACCTTGACACCTGTATTCGGAGGAGTAGTCCCTCCGGGTTTCAGAAGTTTCGTCAGACTCTCAAAGATAGCGAAGTTCGTTGAAAAGCGTGTCCATCTGGACCAGTGCGAGGTCGGTTTGCACAACTCCTGTTTCTGTGGCAGAACGCCGCCAGATGACCTGGATGTTTTTTGGGATTCGTGCAGTGATGAACACTCCCATCACTTTTGTTCCTTACACGTCCCCTCCTGGTTATATTTGTATCTGGAACCGAAGATTTTATTCCAAGAATCGAAACAGCTGTTTTACGAAGCCGTTTCGCTGGCACACTCTACCAATCCAGATGTCTTAAAGTATTATTCAATGTCGAGCAATAAGAACACACAAATTTTACTTGATTCGGCACGCTCCCTAGGTTATTCCAGCCCTTGTACAAGAAATCGAATAAAAAGTTTGTTAATGGTGTGATAATCTAGTGTTAAGTATTATATTAAGTATTTATTTAATTGTTTTTAAGTATGTATACTGTTTGCTTCAATGTCTGTTCGTCTGTTGTACAGAATGAGGGGAAGATGCGTGGGAAGGGTAGAAGCACCAGTTTCTGCAATGTTGATGCAAGTTGCATTTCCTATTGCCACAGAGCACACCCAGCTCAGCTATCGCGACATAGTCGTCATCCTCTTATTTCTATTTCATAGTTCATTAATGTAACATGGTAAGAACTAGGAATGCAAAGTTTCGTTGCCATGCAAGAGGTCACCCGCGTTTGGTAGGCCATAGACAACCGCGGCTCTTTTGCATAATGTAAGCACAACGCTGGACAGCGGCACAATATAACTAGCGGGCGCTACCAACAGCACTTGTGGCTTTTATCAAGCACACAATGCCGAATGTGCTTAATAGGTATATTTTACCTGTATACTAAAGGTACAAACTTTTGCCCTGGTTTTCACGATGAGTCGCCAGCATTCCTATTATGGACTGCCGAGCTAAGACAATGCGTCGAGTACAGGAATTAAACGTCGTTAACGATGTACCAAATTCGAAGCGTTATGGCCCCCGTATGGGGGCGCAGGATGAATTGTAAATCATCTATTTGCTTAACAATGAAAATCTGACTGACATGATACGAAAATATTTTATTATTCATATTGCGAACGAATGTTATAACACGCCGAAAAATAAACCGCGGGTTTTAGGTTGAGAATTGCTTGCGAATTGCTTTGTGATCCTTGTCAGGTGTTCCTCATCCTGGACGGCGGGCTTAGTATAAATTGACATGCGCATAGTCGAAGGCTACACACTGAACGGTAAACGTTCACGAAGGAACATCACGTAGACGAAGAAGCCCCGTGACATCCAGAACTCAACATGACGTCCCAAGAAGATCAAGACAGACCACTTACTTTCCCAGTCGACACCTTCACGATCCGTGGGCCTTCTGTACCCCGTGGGGTTCCTTTCGCTTTTGACGAATTTTTATGTTTCATGACTGCATATCAACAGTTTGGTAGGTCGATGCGAAACCTGGACACGACTTTTCTTAATGGGAAACAATGGCCCGTCAACTACAGCTTCGATGCAACGAGGCCGATAGAAGATCGCCTACTGAAAGAGATTTTGTAAGGCTGCCTACGATACTAAAGTTTGTTGAGGAAGAGCTTCGTTTTCAGAAGTGCAAAACGATCGCCGGCGACACCTGCTCCTGTGACAACAATCCACATGAAGTTGTATCTCCTGGAAGCGAGTGCACGAACGCACTCCATTGGCATCATTTCTGCACCGCGCACGTCTCTGCGTGGTTGACCAATTATTTCGTGCCGGCGATTCTTCTTAAAGAATCTCAAGAGATGTTCCATGCGATGATTGCGAAAGTGCATCGAGACAATCCAGCCATCTTGGAATATTATTCCACGGGTGACGGTACGGACACACAATTGTTGCTCGACTCGGCTCGCAGTATTGGTGGTTCCGGCTCTGGTGCAGCCGCATCTCAATAGTGTTAATAGTGTGAACAGTCGGCATTAGTCTAAAGGACCGTAGATTGAAATAAATAGTTGTGTTCAATATGTCTACTTTTATTTCTTTTATTCCTATTAGTGGTATTGAGACCGTTCCCTCTTACGTTGCTCCAAGATCAAATTTAGTTTCCCTCATGACAACTCTGTGTTAGATACAATCAAGTCAAGCTTGGACGGCACTAGAGGTAACGGCTAGGTAACGTGCTACTAGGAGTCGCATAGCACGTCACACCACTATCACTTACAGTTGATGATAAGAGCAAGGCGTGATGATAAGAGTTACGTGCACATGAGATGCAAAGCTCCGCTATCACGAAGTAGAAGACATAAATGTCAAGACATACGCTGAAAGACACGGCCTCAGATACAATACGAAGAAAAGCGAGTATATGGTGTTTAAATCTGGCAAAAAATCACCCACTAACATACCACCCATTCTTTTGAATGGGAAGGAGCTTAACAGAGTCAGCCAATTTAAATACCTAGGTCATATTGTATCTGAGGACCTTAAGGACGATCACGACATCGAGAGAGAGCGCAGGGCGATGGCAGTCCGAGGCAATATGCTGGCCCGCAGGTTTGCTAGGTGTTCGAGGGACGTCAAGATTACTTTATTTAAATCATTTTGCCAGACCTTCTACACATGCAGCCTGTGGGTCAGGTATACGCTTAAGTCTGTCAACGCCCTTCGCGTTATGTATAATAACATGTTCAGGATGCTGTTGGGACTGCGGCGGTGCTGCAGTGCATCGGCGATGTTCGCGGAAGCTCATACGGACGACTTTTACGCTATCATGCGTAAAAGGACGGCCTCACTGTCCAGCAGGGCCCGTGGCAGCTCACACGCGGTCAACACACACTCGTTCGCCAATGTTGAAATGTAAATGTACAATTTCTATTGTTACTACGGTACACCATGCGGTCAGTACATTTTAATTATCCTTACTATAGAGAGATAATTAAACCACAAAAAAATTCCCGATAGTTATGGAATTCCAACCAGTCCTTATTAGGTAAGTTTCGAATTAGTATAAATTGCGGTAAAGCCCTATACAACCAATCATTAACATATGTATCCTCGACACAATCGCCAGGAGCTATATAGTCAATCAGCATACATACTATTTGACCCTCGACATATCACCATGTGAGGAAACGATAATCGAGACGCCGCTCGTCGAGCCGCCGAGGAACGTTGGGAGGACCAACAAGCAGAGTGGAAAAGACAAGACGAGGAGCGTGAAGAAAGGAAGCGTAAGCGGGAAGAGCAGCGAAAACTTGAGGAGCACCTCTTGCGGTATGCAGAAGCTTTACGACGGCAGGCATCGTGGCGCCGGACACACGAAGTTGAAGTATGAACTGAATGAAGTAGTTACTACTATAGTAGATTTTGTGAAGACAAGGAATTATGAGCTGGTAGAATGGCTGTGCCAGCAGCCCAACATCAACCGGGAAGCTATGAACAAAGAATGTATGACTATATCATATTGCGTTTGTGAACAAAGACCAGAAGATGATGGACCTGCTGAAGAAAAATGGAGCAAAGTGCAAAATCCCTTTGCAATTAGAGTCTAATTCTGCGGATGAAGACTATCAGCCGCAGAACAAGAGTGTGAAGCATATGTGACCATTTTCAAGAGTAGTGTTATTTGATTTAAGTTTATATGTTAGTATATTTATAATCTATATGATAAGAATATTTCTCTATTATGTGAACAAACTTTAACTGTTAGATAATTTATATATTTTTTTCACTGAGTCACTAGAGCACTTTGGCAATGATCTATAGCCGTTGGAATGTAAACACTGATTGACGTCAGAACGTGCGTCGAAATTTGAATTACGCGTGTTATTTGAAAGACGTGTTTATTTTTGCCAGCGGTCAGCGCACTTGTCACTGCACAAAGAAGAAATAGTCTTCTTTTTTTAAATTTATAAGTAAGGATTAGTTCTAATGGGTTTGAAGAGCTAATATGTTAAAAAAAATACAATCTAATTATGCAAATTTAAAATATGCAATTTTTAAATAATTTGAAACTATTGTCAAGCCTATATAGTTCATCATCATGTATAGAGATATACATAGACCTGCTTTATCAATTTTAATGCGTTATGCAAGAAGAAATAGGTCATGCACATAGTTATAAAATAACTAAGATTTCTTCTTAATGTTGTTAGTTATTATCTCAAGATTCAAAAGCATGTATTTGTTCAAAAAACTTGGTAAGTGTAATTGCATGTTATCTTCATATTTTTTTATAGACTACAGACTTCCTTTGTAACATTGTTGTGTATTTTTTTTCATACTTCTAAAAGCTACAAGAATGTACCATCTGTTCAAATATTATTCATCTTTGAGACTCTCTTTTGCTCACATTCATGCGCGATCAAAATTCACTTTATAAAAAGTAACAAAAGCGGTTCGTAGCTCGGGTTACTGACTAATTTATCACTCGGATACTATACTGGGGCCTAACCTTGCAGAGGACGAAAAACGACTAAGTCATGTGGTCGTTGATTCCTTTTGCCTGGAATATAAACAAACGTTGCACCAGAGTCTCTTCATTCTATAAATATTCGCCGTGGTATTCATTTGGGAGAAACATAGTAACAATGGACTACTTCAATTGCATCTTGCCAAGGGCCTGGGACTCTGTACCTGAGTTTTTTGTCGACCTGCTTGTCCATTTCTTCCTGGAAAACCATTGGAAACGCTATCACACTCTCTTCGGGCTATCATTTACCTACGAAGGTATCTCAGCGGTTTCTCAGGACTACCAGGAAGATTTCGTATGGTTCAAGATTATTGATGACAATGAAGATCATCCGAACCATGAGAAGTACATGACTATTGATGTTGCCAAGATCCAGATCTCACATGTGCCCAGTGCTAGTGTTAGAGTTAAGGGTAATGTTAAGGATTTCTTCAGTTTTAGAACTCCTAGTCCTAAGTAAGTTAAGTTTAATTCTAAGGGTTATGGTCTTACTTAATTTTTTTATAAGAATTTTCCTGTTGTTTTCTTCTAATCTTTTGATGCGCCCAAAGGCACCCAAATAATCAATGTTCATAAACGGACAATATCACTACATCGCCATTGTTCTAAAAGAATGGGAAGACGAGAAGCAAACGAAGCGTGAAAAAAATTATAATCGATAGCTGCTTAGAACAGGAAAAAAAAACATACATTAACGGGGCTGTCACTAAAATTTCATCGGTTTCAACAAAACTAGAATATTTCAACGCGAGCAGGCTCTGGTTCAATAAAATTGATGACAAATCTTCAATGCCAAACTCCAAATCTTACTTCAAGATGTTGCTTTATCTGAACGACTAAAAATGTAAGTTTAATATCTTATTTATCTGTTTGACAACCCTGAGTTTTCATGCAATCTTAAAGCAACATTTCAGAATAATACATCACAAATATCACTCTGTAACACTTGTCACGTCCATTACGAACGAGGTGCGTTCACACTAATTTCTTAGTTGTGAAATTCGTAAGCTTTCCAAAATTGTTTGATAAATTCTCCTATCGGTGTATCCATAGATCGTGGATAGTGTTTCGTGATGGCAGAAATGTGTTCGTTGCTTGTCCTTTGCAAAAAGTAGTGTCACTTCGCACTCACCAGATGAACGTCTCAGAGGTCTATCCAGCGATGGTGGAGTATGAAACAGATTAGTTTGTTTTTTCGATACTCTTCTTAGTGCATTTTTCCGACATCTAAGTTTCTCGGATCAATTGCAGATGATATCGACGATGGGATACGATTTATACGAGAAAGATTGGATGAACACTTGCAAAAAGAATTACCCGCTAAGTGCGAGGTAGTCACATCGGAGTTGCAGTGCATTCTAGAAGTGCTAGCGCATAAGTAGTTTGAAATCTTTTATTTTAACGTTCTACCTTTTTTGTATTAACATATTTAGAATATTGGTTACAATAATTTTTTCATGGAAATGGTTCGCTTGGAGTTTTACTTATGCATGCAGTTGCTCCCTCGGGTACCTATGAAAGACTGTTGTCCTCTTTGTTTCGCATCATTTCCTGTTCGTAGCTTAGAAGCACACGTTTTTTGGTGAAATTTGAGTTCGAAAGTTGAAATTATGTTCAAGAATACGGTAAGTTTCTTTGCAAATTATTGTAAAATTCATTACACGTGTACTCTGTTCTAAACAAAGTATCTGGGCTTTTCAGAGCTTGCCTAAGATGTCAGTGAAGAAATATTTAGTAATCAAATTCATAGGGAGCCTCAGTAATCAGGCTGGCTTGAAGTGTGTCCCAAGTCAAATTTTGTTGAAAAATTTATCTGTAATATTCTTTCTGTTGTGCAATAAAGAGTTCTCTATCTATCTATCTATCTAAGTCAGTGGCTGAATTCTTCTTTAGAAAAGAATCTGTTTATCCGCTTCCCTCCTCCAAATGAAGAGCAAAAGGCTATGCAATCAATTATTGACAACTTGTCAGCATATAGTCACTGGAAAACGTTTTTGGCAAGACTGTACTAACTACCAAACAGGTAAGTCGATACCCCATTACTCATTTCATTAGCAAGTCTGTTACTTATTAATTTTGGTTTTTCTCGTGCAGATGACTTTGACGATGCGATGCTTTACGCGTCGCACTGCATATCTCAAAAAAGAGAAATCCAATCGGAAGAAGTCTCAACATCTACCAGCATCAAAAATACTGCTGTCAACGAGTCGTTTTTTTGCACGTTTGAAGCTACTAGGAGGCTCACACTTACAGAACAATTCAACATAATTCATCCCTTAGTTGCTAATATTCTCGGTTCCATTCAAATTTTCTGTGACAATGACGACCCATCTCAAGCTTGCGAGAGAAATGATCACTATGAACATCTGCGGGCGCGGGCGGTAACCTATGCAAAATTTCTGGAAACCAAAATGAGACGTTTAACAAATCTGTACTGCAGAAATGATATAGACTTGAAGAAATATAAAATGCACTACTGTTATTCATGATAAGGGGGAAAAAAACATACCACGTCAGATGCAACTATCGTAAAAGTATTGCACACATATAGAGTTATTAGTCACTATTATAATATGGTTTATTATTACTTCTATTGGTTTTCCTGGTGACAGTTTATGCCTCAATTACTTTTATTGCTTTATCAACATCGTATAGATAAGGTGCGCATCAAAATATTTCGAACAAATCACGATGAAAAATCCAAAGACGTATATACAGTAAACTCTAATTTTTAATTCGAGTCCACGGAATGACAGTTGTTACAAAGGCTTTATCTGTCAGTACCATACTAGCATCTGTTATTCCATGGACTCGAATTAAAAATTAGAGTTTATAAATAACTACCCCAACGATACTTCAATCAGGATTTTTGAACTAATTGTAGTACAAAACACATGTTATTCAAAGTATCAAGAAGTAATATCAGACTTCTTCTCGACATAGGCTCCAAGCAATTGATAACACAGAGTATAGTTTTCTAAGCGGTTCATGAACCCATATTTTTGCTGCCTTACTTTCTTGAGAACACTTGCCACTGATAGAGTTCCCGTTTTCTCAAATTGCGCAGCACATATATCAAATACGCAAAAAACCGCAGAGCCATTGAGCCCGTCCAGGCATTGCACAATAATGGGAGCAGTTATCTTGTCAGCTTGTCTCTCCAACTGAAGGCACAAGTCTTTCACGTTACAATAAAAATCTATGAATGCATCCAGCTGATGGGAAAAGTTGTCCCGCGGCCAAGCGGTGTATTGACAGTGGGATATTTTGTGCTCCTGGCCAGACTGGTCGGTCAGACTTAGCAAAGTCAACTTATAGTGCGGTTTTGTACTAATCTCCAAAGTCTTTATCTTAAACTTATCGCACGCTGTCACACAACCCTCATCCGGGAACAAATTTTGGCTACTCCTCTTGTCACTGAAGTGATCCATCATCACAATGATTTGAACTTTGAAATCCCACACGATTTCCCAAAATTTTCCGCAGAAATTCTCATGCAGGCTTTTGATGCAAATATATTTTCGCGCGGTCTCATAACCATCGATGAAAGTAGCGCCAAGAATTGTCTCGTTACTTTTGAGCTTTAGGTGACGACCAAGATGACGCTCAAACTGGACACCACCTTCGTTTTCACTCTTATCTTCCTCCCAGATTAAAGTTTTCAGCAGCTTTTCTTTTCGTTTAGGCACTATGGAATAATATTCCGCCTTTATACTTGTTAGTGAATCACCTTTGCTCATGAAACGTAGAAAATCATTTCCATTCATAGGCAGAATGTATTCCTCCATTTTTCTGTAAAAAACATAAAACTTTGAACCCTTTTTTTCTTTATAAATTACAACTATGATCCATAGTTGCTCAAAGACTACCTCATCATTGGATTCACTTACCAATACACGTATAATTCAGCAACAGTTAATTACTCGCAAACAGCTCGTTTCAAACTGAATAGAGTAGTATGGTAGTAGGCCTTTTATACTCATTTTTACGATCCAATCTATTACGCCCACGTAATTGTTATTATTTTAATTAGATGGTTCATTAACAACATACGTCTCCTAGCGTGGGTGTTAACGCCAGGATGCATTACCTATTTGTAATTAGTAAATAATGAATTAGTTTAGGCTTTAGAACTCACGTCTTTATTATTGAGCTTTTAAGCTTTAATAAGGTCATCAAACTTTGATAGTGCTACAGCTTTAATTGTTATTAACCATACAAAAAAGTTAATACGAATTTTTGCTGACTTAAAAACTAGTCTATAGGACTAAGGGTTTACGGTGCTACAAAAGAAAATACATTTTCACTCAATTATTTATTTAAAATACAATCAATATGTCTTACAAATTATGGAATATTACATTTACAGCAGTCTTTTTTGTATGGATTAGGCCCATCAAATGCATCATCACCGATACTGGTAACGTAGTGCTCTGTACATCTTGTGAGTCCTATGAACCTTGGATCCTTCTGCATGTGGGTTGGAAGCTTGAACCAGATGTTACTGATATCATTTTCTACAAGCAACAGGATAAGTATCTCGTTCAAACAAGCGATATCTTAAGGATGCATTTTGGTTAGGGTTCGTAGCTGGTAGAAAATTTGCTGTGATTTCTCCATCGATGGATTCACACCCCAACAACTTACGAACCATTTTTTCATTCTTTGAACTGTTTCAAACGCACAGGCATAGTCACTGGTACTTAAGTGCTTCTCTTTGAACAAGCATAGCTCATCCGGATCAAATGAATACAGACGATCGATATGTGGCATCTTCATCAGATCAATGACCGTCGACGAATAACCCGTGATTTTATCAAGCCACTGTCTTTCCGTTTTACCCAACACGTAAACGTACTGCTTGTCCTTGACCATTTCCATAAGCACTTCTTTCAGATTGCTGTAAGGGATTGATCCTTCTCTCACTCCAATTCTATGGGTCCTCCGCCAGAAGTCTGTAGACTCCGAGATCTTGACTTGGTTGCTGAAATCTGCTGGTGGCTCAAACACCTTCAACACAGCAGTGTCCAATCCATCGGTCAGCGAGATAGCGGCCAGTTCTTTGACGATAAAATCTTCATCTTCAGTGTAGAAGCCTTCAAAATCAATGAACAGCTCCATCTTGTGGCCTGGTAAATTTTAACTGAGTAACAAGTAACGCAACTGACATATAATAACTGATGAAGCTATTAATGGCAAGTTTCCTTATATTGTGGATACCTTATACTGTCACGTTGTGATAACCGCGCCGCAGAGCGACTAGCCGCTGTCTACAACCAGTTTGCTCGGCTCGGCTTGACTCGGGTCCAATCGTTTATTTTCGGGGCATTGAATACGGCCGCGTCACGAGCGGACGGACGACACTCCAGCGCCGAGCGCCCTTGCGATCGATCGCCCGAGTGCCTCTGACTCTCATTACAAATTAAATGCTGGCCCGTGATTCCACTGTGCTGTATTTTTAATAACGTGCAGGCTGCATTGTGGCATAGCCACCAAAAATCTGCCCAGCGGTACAACCTTCGAAGGAAGCAAGCAGAATTTGGTGATGGTGATATCGTGTGGAAAAGATGTTTTTTCCAAAGTGATAAGGGGACGTACTTTGCAAAAAAGTTAGCCCCAAAATTTGAAAAATGTCGGGTGAAAGAGAAAAAGTCTCCTCTCGTGTATATACTTGAAGATATGTCAGGTCGTGATTTAGGAGCATGGCACATTAAAGACATGAAATTAAAACTATACACTTAATTTTTATCAAGCAGCGTCTTCTGCTCATCATGGCATTAGACGCTTTGCTTATGCTGCCACTGTACATAGATCGTTTTTGTTTTTTTGTTATAATGCTATAATATCAGTATCGGATTTTCCCTAGGTAAAATCCTTATCTAGGAAGGGGGATACTGTCACGTTGTGATAACCGCGCCGCAGAGCGACTAGCCGCTGTCTACAACCAGTTTGCTCGGCTCGGCTTGACTCGGGTCCAATCGGTTATTTTCGGGGCATTGAATACGGCCGCGTCACGAGCGGACGGACGACACTCCAGCGCCGAGCGCCCTTGCGATCGATCGCCCGAGTGCCTCTGACTCTCATTACAAATTAAATGCTGGCCCGTGATTCCACTGTGCTGTATTTTTTATAAAACTATAGTGTATTGGTGAACCCCTTATTTGGGTAAGTCGTATATTTGTTACTTATCACTAGCCATAAGATGTATCGTTGCTTTTGCTGGGTGCCGTGCGCAGATCGTCATGTCATGGTGATTACGTAAGGTGATTAATGGTTGCGTAAATGTATTTAGTGTTTAGTTATCGGTATTACATAATCCTAGCAATTAAGTATCATGTAATTTCATCTCATTGTAGTTGTATTGAGCTTAATTACATTATCTAATTTTAATGAGAGCCTGACTGCTTGTCGATATACCTTGACTGCCACATCATTGATCACTAGTTAGAAACATTTAATTATCATGCTTCATACGCACTTCTACTCTGCCTCGCTTACGCTTGGTAAACCTGTGGCAATCAAGGTGTGGCTTGTGAACAAATTGTGATCGCCCATCTTGGCCAATTCCAGGGTTTTACGTTACGGGTCCGACCCATCTACTGCTGTGAGCACGCTCCGCCTACCGCTGTGCTATCATCAGCTGCGAGTGGTCACCTCATAACCTACAGTATACGGGTGCTGTCAACTACTACGGGTCTTCCCGCTCCTCTACGTGCATCGGGTCTACCTCCCGCTCCCCGGCGGAACTACAAAGCTCAGGAGAGTGTTGTGCGGTACCCATTCTGATAATTTACCTCAGTGCAATTAGAATTGACCGGACAGACAAAGAACCCCTACCTGAGATCTATTCTACCTCTAATACAGACTTTATTAGCTTAGATAAGGTGTAGTTACTAAGTTTAATAATAGCTATTATTATATCGGAAGGTTAATAGCACTAACTACTACCTTAAATTAACCTAAATTACTTAATCTAAACCTTATTCTAGAAAGTACTAAAAGTTACTAAGTTTTTTTAATTGATATTATTATATCAGAAGATTGATAGAACTAACTACTACCTTAAATTAACCTAAACTACTTAATCTAAACCTTATTCTAGAAAGTACTAAAAGTTACTAAGTTTTATAATTGATATTATTATATCAGAAGGTTGATAGAACTAAATACTACCTTAAACCAACCTAAATTACTTAGTCTAAACCTTATTCTAAAAAAAGTACTAAAAGTTACTAAGTTTAAATTATACGAAATAAATATATAGATTATTAAATATTACGTTTTATTACACAACCCGGGTATAGAACGTAACAGTTGGAAGCTTGAACCAGATGTTACTGATATCATTTTCTACAAGCAACAGGATAAGTATCTCGTTCAAACAAGCGATATCTTAAGGATGCATTTTGGTTAGGGTTCGTAGCTGGTAGAAAATTTGCTGTGATTTCTCCATCGATGGATTCACACCCCAACAACTTACGAACCATTTTTTCATTCTTTGAACTGTTTCAAACGCACAGGCATAGTCACTGGTACTTAAGTGCTTCTCTTTGAACAAGCATAGCTCATCCGGATCAAATGAATACAGACGATCGATATGTGGCATCTTCATCAGATCAATGACCGTCGACGAATAACCCGTGATTTTATCAAGCCACTGTCTTTCCGTTTTACCCAACACGTAAACGTACTGCTTGTCCTTGACCATTTCCATAAGCACTTCTTTCAGATTGCTGTAAGGGATTGATCCTTCTCTCACTCCAATTCTATGGGTCCTCCGCCAGAAGTCTGTAGACTCCGAGATCTTGACTTGGTTGCTGAAATCTGCTGGTGGCTCAAACACCTTCAACACAGCAGTGTCCAATCCATCGGTCAGCGAGATAGCGGCCAGTTCTTTGACGATAAAATCTTCATCTTCAGTGTAGAAGCCTTCGAAATCAATGAACAGCTCCATCTTGTGTCCTGTTAAATTTTAACTGAGTAACAAGTAACGCAACTGACATATAACTGATGAAGCTATTAATGGCAAGTTTCCTTATATTGTGGATCCCCCACTCCTGTAGTTCATGATAAGAGAAATAAACACGTACCACGTCAGATGCGACTATCGTAAAAGTATTGCGCACATATAGAGTTATTATTCACTATTATATGATTGTCGTTTATTATTACTTTTATTGGTTTTCCTGGTGGAAGTTTGTGCCCTAATTAGGAGTTATTTTTATTAAGGTTATTGTTGATCATTTATAGCCATAGATATGACTAATTTCAAGCGTGTTGTTCATAGCAATGCTGGAAAATGGTCATAGAAAAAAACTTATTGAAGATATTGTTGTCCGCAAATAAGTAGACTTTTAGCATATAAACCAGATGGCATGAAGTGATTATTTCAGTATAGTTACAAGATTAATTATTTTGACTTGAAAAACTTTTCTGTGGATGAAAAGTTCCAAGTCTTAGTTCGCTGAAATAACAATTGAAGAAATCTAATGAAGTTCGATAAATCTAGTGATTCATATTTTACTTGTGATTAATCAAGTGTTATCTTGGTTATGCTATCGATAGTTCACGACCTTTTTTCTAACAACTAATTAAATGTGTTTCTTGAATGTTTACATTGTTTCGATCTTATCAAGCTTCCGTTGGCAGCCACAGAGCTCTTTGTTAGTCATCGTAGGTGGGTCACTTTTATTAAGTGTAGGCATAATATTAATCACCGCAGGAGTTATGGTATTTAAAGTGACAGTAATTAAAAACCTACTGCCACGCTAGTCACTCTCGCGAGCTCATCGTGATTACAACTGCAAAATTACAGTAATTATTATCAATCTATACTTATAATAAAACTCTAGCGAAGTCAATTCTGTACATTGAATATTTTTAGAAAAAAACTAGCAGGGGTTACTAAGTAAACTATACTGAATACAAAAATGCAAAAAAATCGGTTTATGTCTGTCTGTCTGTCTGTCTGTCTGTCTGTCTGTCTGTCTGTCTGTCTGTCTGTGTGTTACCTCATCACGCGAATACCGCTGAATAGTTTTCAGTCAAATTTAGGACCGTGATAAGTCCTGGTTCTGGGCACAATCTAGGCTATCCGATGTTCAGAATACATTGCGGGTTGCAATTTTAAATTAGTTTTTTGTAAGAAATATTCATAATTTTGATATAGCTTCTTGAGAAGAAATGTTAATAACGTGATACTAAACATATTTCTGAAAAAAAAAACGAAAAAAAAAGAAAAAAAGTCTGACTTGGAACCTCATTATCTCGGAAACCGTTGATTTCCTAGGCATAGTTCCTTGGGAAAAAATGTTCGTTATGATGAGGACTATACAGGGTGGCCCAAACATAGACGTCAAGCGAGAAAATCTAGATAGCTGACACCGAGGGCTAACCGAATCACCCCCATGTATGTTCAGCCATTTTTTGTTATTTAGAAGTTATGAGCCTTCAAAGGTTTTTTTGAAATAAAATACCTAGCATTCAATTTTATTTTTTAACTTTTTTTTCTTTTGTTTTTTCAGCAATATTTTTTATTCGTTAGAGTCTCAGATAAATTATCTATCACCAAAAAAAATATTATTAGCTATGGACTTTTAGAAGATACCGCTACTTTGATCCAAAGTCCAAAAATGTTGTTTTCAAGAAAACATCACTGAAATAGTTAGTATGGAGAAAAAAATAAGTAGAGGTCTGAAGGACTTTTTATTGATTTTAAAAACTTTCCCAAAGCCTCATTCTTCAGAATAATACAAAAAACCTGTCACTTTAGAGGACTTTTATTCAAGTAATTTGCGATCAAAGTCGAAAAACTGGAGTTGGAAGACATTTTATTTCAATCTCTTTTAATTTATTTTGGTTGATTTTGACAAAAAACATTTTTTCGTGAATTTCGAATGCAGATCCTACTGACAGATGATTTTAAGTCGATCCGCAGTGTTTTTTGTCCGAATCGACCAAAATAAATGAAAATCGATTGAAATAAAATTTCTTCCAACTCCAGTTTTTCGACTTTGATCGCAAATTACTTGAATAAAAGTCCCATAAAATGACAAGTTTTTTGTATTATCCTGAAGAATGAGGCTTTGGGAAAGTTTTTGAAATCAATAAAAAGTCCTTCAGACCTTTACTTATTTTTTTCTCCATACTAACTATTTCAGTGATGTTTTCTTGAAAACAACATTTTTGGACTTTGGATCAAAGTTGCGGTATCTTCTAAAAGTCCATAGCTAATAATTATTTTTTTGGTGATAGATAATTTATCTGAGACTCTAAAGAATAAAAAATATTGCTGAAAAAACAAAAGAAAAAAAGTTTAAAAATAAAATTGAATGCTAGGTAATTTTTTTCAAAAAAACCTTTGAAGCCTCATAACTTCTAAACGACAAAAAATGGCTAAACATACATGGGGGTGATTCGAGTAGCCCTTGGTGTCAGCTATCTAGATTTTCTCGCTTGACGTCTATGTTTGGGCCACCCTGTATGTGGTCTCCCACTTTGTTGGCGGCCTTTTTATTTAACACCGCTCAGTATTCAATACAAGCACTCGCCGCAAACAATAATTTTGCATTCTTGCATAAAAAATAACTATTGTTTACCGTTGAGCGGGATAGACAGAGTTATTAGCCGAATGCTTTGCTTGCTGGCTTAGCATGAGAATGAGTAAGACCTTATCTATGGGCTTATAACTTTATCTATCCCACTCTACGTCGAGGGAGATACTTATAAACCCCTTTACTTCCTAAGCAATTCTTATGCTAAGCTTCCTGGTATCTTATCACGGGCGATACCTTAATGTAAACAATACATATTTATTATTATTTTTATAAATGTATTGTTTAGATTAGGGTTTTTATTATATTTTATCATATTGCTTTCTTTTGAGCCCTGCTACCGCAAGATAAGAAATAATAACTATTAAATTAAAATACCCCCGACATTTTAGCTTCAAATAAGCATATTTTATAAATAGCTGAACCAATTTTGACAAAACATAACTAAGAACATTCGCTAGAAAACCTGCTTTCAAATTAAAAAAAAAACCCTAAAGCTTCCAAATCGTTCACCCATTTAAGAGCTACGGTGCCACAGACAGACACACTCTCATAAACACATACCTATACAGACACACTCACAAAGCTGTCAAACTTATAACACCCCTCTTTTTTGGTCGGGGGTTAAAAAAACCTTCCTTTTGAGTTTTCCTCCACAGTCGAATTTAAATTAAATGTCAAATGTGTAAAAACGCATACGAAGTCGCGGGCACAACTAGTTAATAATAAATCACCCAAATATTGCGAAATCTGAATTTCTTTAAGTTGCTATTGCAATAGTTTAACAGTCTGAAAGAAAATGGAAAAATTACAAGTTTTAAATTCAAAACCCAACGTATCTAATGTATGGCCGGAAGAAGTTGGACAGGAGGTCATTGAAAAATTGTTGACGATAGCTCTCGATGATCATCATTTGGAACAAAAAGGCGTCGTTATTATAAATGGAGTTTCAGCATCGGTTGTCAATAGTGGATCCGGATTTTCGTGGATAAAGATGGAAGAAATGTAAGCTTTTTATTTTAATCATGAAAATTTAGTTTTCGAGCTTTGAGCTTCGAGATCTTGACTGTCTTCTGTTTTCAGGAATGATGAACAAACTTGGAGAATTGATGTGCTTTTTCCGGTCAAAGTTTCGATCGTGAAACTTGATCACGGTAAACTAAGTCGCACAGAAAAGGACTCTGTGTAAGTATTCAGAAATTGTATTATTGATTGAAACGATTCAAAAACGTGTGGAAATTTTTTATTTACTTTTTACTTTCAGATACGAGCTGCCTTTGAAACTAACGCTGGATCACCCATTTTCAGACTGGTTTAATTTAAAATCTGTTAATCACAAAGTTGTGGTAGCTAAGCCAATCCTCGAAAAGTGAGCACTTAATCTAAACTTTACCATACGTATTTCGTTCTTTTGAAATGGAAAAGACTTGAACTTATTAAATTGAAATTGTTTTCACAGAATTTTCGAAGCAAAGGGTATTACAGGCAAGGAAGTATACAATTATGCCCTTGAAATTACATACAGAACTCACAAAGGACTAATGTGAGTATGAACATTATCAATTATGATTACCGTCTAGTAATTAGAACAAAGCATTGTCACTAAGTTTTAATTTTTATAAATTTTCCAGACCCCAAACAATATTCGTCCAGATGATACCAGAGAATGATTCACTTGCACGCATGAAGAAAATTTCTGACGACCAATGGGACATGACGTGTTACGAAGCTCTGAATGCCCCCGGTAAATTTTTTCTTCATTGTTTTATAAATAATATAAAAATTTGCTGACAGATTTATTTCAATGTTATATTTTTGTTACAGACCGTTCAGATTCGAAAAAATGATATACTCTGTGATTATCTTCTGTTCAGCATTATCTGTACTATTTATCTTTATCATCGTTTACACGATGAGCGCACATTGATTGTGTTATTTTGTTTATTATTTGAAATAAAATTTTTGCCAACCATTGTAAATGTAATTTTACTTATTTTATAATATACAATTCCTTCGAAAATACAAAAATAAGAAGAATTCTTTCAACATAAGAATCCATTCGAAAGTTGAGCACCACTGCTAAAAACCTTTTTAAGTAAACCTGAAAGATAAGCTGATAACTAAAATAAATGATGCAAACAGAAAATTTAATTGAATTGATTAATAGCAAAACTAATTCATTTAATTAAAAGATTGCAAATATTTTGAGAGATTCAATAAAGCTTACAATCAACTTGCCACGTGTCACCATGTACAGACCTGTTAATTAGAGTGGGGGAAGCTACCGCTCTACATGTTCTAAGAAGAGCGTACAGAGCTGACGCCTACGCAAGATAACCTACCGGCTGAACTCTGCTTAACCGATAAAGGAAATTCCGAGAAATGTTTTACTGAAATGATTAAACATCACGCTATTGGCTATTGGTCGTTCAATGTTATTACTAATGAAATGTAACCGCAAGATTAATCACCGCATTTTCCCGTTTCGAGTATTAATTATTACAAAGAACTTTTGATACTTCAGTTGCTAATGCGAGATCGTCCCAGCTTCAGTGTTGTAATAATTAATCATCAAAAATTGGTTATTGTTATAAAATTGAGACATGGGCGAATGTCCTTTAACTTCAGATATCTATGTGCCCGATGAATGGCCGGTGGCAACTCAACGATTAGTTATTATAAAACTAGTGAAGAAAGCTCTTAGAGACCATCCATTTGACCAGAGAGTCGTTATAACCATTGACAATGTATCAGCGTTGATCACAGGGGGCTGGCCGAGATACACTTTGGAGAGAATAGAATATGAGTAAGTTTTGGTTTTTGGTTTTACTTTACCAAAGTTTTTTTTTCGAACCGATCACAATTTTTTCGTTTTCAGGAGTGATGAGTGCACCTGCTACATTGACTTGCTTCTGCCGATTAAAATTTCACTATTGAAGCTTAAACCTGATGGATCTTATCTACTTGAAAATAATTCAGTGTAAGTACCAAAAAATAATTAGATTAACAAACCTTTGAATCAAAAAGTACAAACAATTTCTTTTTTTCAGACCATTTTCGTCTGAGGATCTAGCATTTGATCATCCTATTACGAGACTGTTTGGCCCAAGTTCTACTGATCACAGAATTGCGGTTGCTACACTAAACCTCAGAAGGTAAGTACTTTACTACCTTAGCATTATTTTCCATGGTATGTAGATTTGACTTACCCAAAACTATTTTCACAGCATTCTACGACTGATGGGTATAACAGGCGAGGATGTGTACAACTACACCCTCGTGACAACGTATAGAAATCCCAAGGACTCAGTGTAAGTACTAATGATTAAAATAAAAAAAATTATGTTATCAAGTTGGTGTTAAACTGTTTGACATTTTTCAGACCCCAACAATTTGTCCAGGCTATGGTAGATCCTTACGTATCTGTGGAAAAGATTTCTGAAGATCAATGGAATATTGTGTGTGTCAACTCTCTGATAAAACCTCAGTAAGTCCTTGATGTTTCAAAGCTTTTAATATCGTAACTTTCAAATTTTCGCTTTTTTCAGTGATATTTTAATATTATTTTTTCGTTACAGGCAATCCTGGGGCACTCGAAATATAGTACAGCCCTTGATGAGAAGCCCGTTATTCAGAAGACGTTAATATTTAGTCTAATATATTTTTTATGATTTTTAATAAAGTTTTATGAAATTATGCTGATTGTTTTGAGTACAATTCTCCCAAAATTCTTCAATATTCTGTTATCAGTTCAGGTCACGACCTTCCTTGGAACAACTAGTTATATGGGTTTTTTCTTGTATGTTTACATGTTTACTGTTATCAAGTTTCCGATAGCTCTTTCCGCGAATAGTAAACTAACTATTTCGCCGTATTCAATTATTTGTGATAGCGCCATAACCTCAGGGGTCAACTCAGAATTAATCATAGTATTTTCCACACATATGTTATAATAACTATAGTACAAGCACGATATTAATCACCACGAGACTTATCAGGGAACATATTAATAAACGAAAACAATTACCGATACCTCAGTCAGTAGTGCGAATTCATCGAGTATAGAGCTATAAATTTGCGATAATTCCTTGATAATAAATCACCAAAATTACTCTGTTGTTGAAAAGATTAAAATATTTTGAAAAATTAAACAAAATGGAAGTGTACCAACCTTTAAATTGGACCTTCAACGTATCCAAGGACTGGTCGAAAGCAATTGGACCAGTAGTAATTGAAAAATTGTTGAAAAAAGCTCTCGATGATTATCAACTGGGACAGAGGGGTGCTGTGACTATAAATGGAGTTTCAGCGTTGGTTATTGATGAAGGATTTGGACTTTTGTTTATAAGAATGGAAGAAATGTAAGATTTTTTATTTCACGCATAGAAGTTTATTTTTTAAATTTCAATATCTTAATGTATTTTCGTTTTCAGAAAAGCTAACAGAATACGGAGAAGTGATGTAATTTTTCCGATGAAGGCTTCGATAGTAAAGTTTGAACACGGTTTGCCAACAAAGAGGTTCTCAGTGTAAGTTACAGAAACTTTTTAACTGAATCTTCGATTTAAAAACGCGGCAAATGTCTGATTTACTTTTTACTTTCAGATATGATCTGCCTGTGAAACTAACAGAGGACCATCCATTTTCAGACCGGTTTGAATCGAGATGCGATCGCTTCAAAGTTGTAACGGCTGCGCCAGTCCTTGAAGAGTGAGCACTTAATATAAACTCTAGCATACATATTAGGGTGCTTCATTTTGAGGCAATATTTTTTTTTTCCAAGTCCCGCCTGAAAATCTTGTAGTTTATAGAGAAAAAAAATTTTTGAGCATATTGCGACCCCTTAATTCGAAATTTAACCCACTGCTAAAGAATTTTGAATTTTATCCATTAAAATAACACACAAAAATGATTTTTCATAGGTTTTTCCTTCCGCTCTCCCAGAAAAAAAAATTCTTGGGAATTGTGACTTATGAATTCTTGTTATAGATAAAATTTCCTACAAAAAAGCCCATTGCGTCGAATTTATACCTCCCACGGGTTCGACGGAAAATGTCATATAAGCTGAATTTTTACGAAAATATCAGTAAATCGTGTTTATTTGCTAAACTATTGAAGATAAAAAAAAAAAATGTAAATGACAAATTTGTAGAGCGTTTTATGCTCTACAATTTTGTCTTAGGATATTTTTTTGTAGCTCTCATAGTTTAGCTGATATAGCCTCTTAAAACTTAAAATTAATAAAAAAATCTGTTTTTTTTTCAATAAAAAATAATTTTTAAAATCCAGGTTGAAAAATTAGATGAAAAATTTGTTTGTCATTGTATTTTTTTAAATATTATGGCAGTAAAAATTTTTTTAATCCGTTATTTCACAATGATTACTACTTTTTGGAAATCAAAACATTTAAATAAACTTTTATACGATTTTTACAGTTAGATTATTTATGTTGGCCTTTATATTTATGCACAATATGTACGGTTTCATTAGTTTGCCAATACTTTTTTTCCAGCTGGGTCATTCCACTTCAAATCGACCAATGGTTAGAATCGACCCCCTCGATTTGGCCGAATTTTGGCCCTTAGACATCTTACAGTCTAAAAAAATTTGAGGTAGTGTACAAAAAATTACTGTCGATCGTCAATTTTGAGAACTTTTAAAAATTCAAAATGTCACAAATTCAAGATTTTTCAAAATTTTTTTTCCACAGTCCCAAGTATCCTCCTTGAAATTAATTATTGATTATTTTTTAAGTTGCAATAGTTCTCGAGTATTTAAAATATAAGTTTAAAAAACAGGAAAAAAGTGAAATTTTGAGTTCTTCATAACTTTTGAAAAAAATTTTTTTCCTTTGGCAGAACTCCGTTATGGAA
>CASGHI010000129.1:0-38274 GCA_949319315.1 Zelleria hepariella
CGGGAATTACAATGTTGGTTTGGTTACAGGAATTGGACACAGGTAAGGAGTACAATTTAAAATAGTTGTAAGTTACATTATCGGTAAGTGGAATTTCAATAATATAGTTAATTTTGTTTTCCTTTAAATAGGCTTTTACAGAAAATGTTTCTTCTAAATTCATAAGATTTAATTCGTTTACAGTGTACATTAAATGTCCATAATTACTAATTGAGTGTAGTATTTCTAATAATTCTCTTGGGTTTATTACAGATTTATGCAATACAGATACCTTACTCAATGCCATTGCTGTCTCTACTTCGCTAAGTTTTACATAGATTGTCCTGAAATTTGTAATAAATAGGTTACATAATCCGAGTATCATTGTACCGTGAGCAGCATTATTTGCTTGTAAAGTTACGTTTTTAATAAGGGACTCGATTTGGTTCAAGCGAGTGGTGAGTACCTTAGTGTTGTCAGTTAAGGCTCTTGTAGAGTTTAAAAAGTGATCTAAAATTTCAGAAATAAGGGTGATTCTGTGTGAAATGGCTTGTTCACGATTGTGTATGTTGTTTATGAGATTGTCATAGTGTTCAGCATCTTTTTGATCTAGGTTTCCCGTAATTACCTTAATGAGAGAACCCAAAGGGTTAAGAATTCCTCTCTTACTTCTTTTTGAGGGGACCAACTGTTGGTACTTGTCTAAGGCTTCATCACGAAGGTAATCTGCTTGTGCTTTTAGACCTGTTATTTCATAAAGTGGGAATTTGTTTCTTTTCAATAATTTATCCAATTGATTATACCTCTGTATGTTAAACGTAAGGTCGGTTTCAAGACCTTTCAGTGATACAGTCTTAACTAATAACCACTTGTCGCGTTGTAGAAATGCGTGCCCTAACTTTACCGGTAGCAGGCCAGGGTTATGTTCTATTTTGCTGACCTGAAGGTCCTGGCTGTGGAGACCCTGGGTTGCCGATATCCATACCAGCAGGAGTATACACCACCTGAGGAGGGCGTTTTACGTTTTTAATTGGAACCTTGGTGTCTCTTCCTCGGACCTGTATAGGTACTACGTTTCTCTGTAGTGGTCCTGTTACGGTAGCCTTTTGATATTTAGGCTTGTCTTTAGATTGTCTTTTATTAACCGCCTTTGCGTATACGGTCTGTCCGTCAGTCAGCTGTGGTGCGGGTTCACCGCCTCGCTTTTCACGCGTCTTTTCTTTAGATTTAGCTAACTTTTCATGTAAGTACTGATAGAGTGTACGTGTTCTGTTTCTGTGGTCTTTAATAAGTTGCTGCTTATAACTTTTGTCAAAATCTAGGTTAAATGCTGTATTTAATTCTGTATGACCAAAGACAACTTCAAAGGGTGTTAGATCAGTTGCGCTATGTATGGTATTGTTATATGCCATTATAGCATAGGCCATAACTGTGGCTGGGTCTGTATATTTTATTTCATATTTCGCTAATCGATAGATTTCGATTATTGTTGAATGAAATCGCTCTATCAGTCCCATTGAATTTGGGTTGTTTGGTGTTCCTACGTGTAGTTCTATCTTGTATAGTTCCGCCAATTCTTTGAATAAGTCGTTGTTAAACTCTGAGCCGGGGTCGCTGCTTATCTTTTTAGGAGTTCCATAAAAAGAGAAATACTTTATCATGGCTCTTACTACATCGGGCGTAGCTCTAGAGGGAATCTCTATTGCTTGTCCTAATTTGCTGAAGGCGTCAATCACCGTGAGATAATATTTTGATTCTATGGAAAACAGATCAATGAATACTTCTTGAAAAGGTGCATTTTGTGTTTGTGTCAGTTGTAACACGGGTTTAATCGGTTTTCTGTCATATTTAGTGACTCTACATTTTTCACACGCGTTTATTATAGCGGACACCGTCTCGTGCATATTGGGGAAATAGTAGTGGCGTCGTATTCGTTTTATAGTCTCCGTGATGCCTCTATGGCATGTCTTTCCTTCGTGTAGTTTTATAACTACCGCCTTCTGTTCTTTTTCGTCTTCTATGTATACTACACGCTCGGTACATTCAAAGAATTCTACTGTGCCTTGTTTGAAAAGTGTAATGATGATGTTACTGAAATCCTTACGATGTTGTTTGTCTTCAAAGTAAATGAAGTACTTAGATTTTGGTACAACATATTTCTTTAAAAATTCTTTAATTATTTCCAAATTGCCTAATGGAAGAAAAACCTCTAGAACCTTTTGTTTGTCTCTAGAGAGGTCAGTTACTTGCATTTTATCAAAATTCCAACTGAAAACTAATATTTGATTTGGTTTTGTGTCTACCGCTTCATGTAGTATAGGTATACCATTTGATTCCATATCTCTTGCTGAATGTACGGTGTTTGCGGAGTCAGACTCTGATCGCACTGGGTAGTGACTGTTAGAGTCGTCATCAGAGATTTCGATTGTTCTATCAGAGTCAGATATACTGATGGTCTTTGAGTCTTCTGTGTCACGTCTTTGAGATGCTAAACTAACAATTTGTTTCGTGACGTCATCGAGGTGAGTTTTCAACTCTTGCTCTTTGACATCCACGTTCACTGCCATGGAACTATCATCTTCTTCATCACCGCTTAAGGCGTTTAACTGTATTCTACTAAGGGCGTCGGCGTTAGTGTTTTGCTTGCCATTTTTGTGTTTGATGTCGAAGTCAAACTCTTGCAAACGCAAGCGCCACCTAGTGAGCTTACTGTTGGGTTCTTTTAATTGATACAGCCAGAGAAGTGGTTTGTGGTCAGTGTATATGTCGAATTTGTTTCCGTAGAGGTACGGCCTAAAATGTTTCGTAGCCCAGATGATTGCTAGGAGTTCACGTTCTATAGCACTATAGCGTCTTTCAGTGTCTGTCAGGGTCCTACTTGCATAAGCTATAGGGCGATCACTTCCTACTTGGCCTTGTGATAACACGGCACCGATGGCTACTTCGGAAGCGTCCGTGGTCAGGAGATACCTCTTTGTTCTATCAGGATATTGTAGAATAGGTGCGTTTACTAGTAGTTCCTTACATTTTTCAAACGCTTCTGTGTATTTTTCATCTACTATAACCTTTCTACCTTTTCTTAAACATGCTGTTAGTGGTTGTGTGATTTTGAAAAAGTCTGGGATAAATCGTCTGTAATAGCCAATGAAACCTAGAAAACGTTTAATTTCTGTTTGTGTGCGTGGTATTGGATAGTTTAATACCGCTTTGATTTTGTCGTTATTTGGCTTAAGGCCATTTTTGGTAAGTGTGTGGCCTAAATATTGTACTTCCTTAAGTAAAAACTCAGACTTGTCCAGTTGCACTTTTAGGTTTGTCTCTCGAAGTCTATCAAACACGGCTCTTAATTTTGCAATATGTTCCTGGAGACTGGCTGAATAAATCAGTATATCGTCCAGGTAGACCAGACAATGAATGCCTTGTAGTCCTCGCAAGACATTGTCCATGGTGCGCTGAAAGGTTGCTGGGGCCGTTTTTTGACCAAACGGCATACGAAGAAATTCGTAGTGACCGTTTTGTGTTGAGAAAGCTGTTTTTTCTCTGTCTTGTTCTGCAATTTCTACTTGATGGTAGCCTGAGGCTAAGTCAAGGGTGGTAAAGTATGTGCTTCGGCCTAATTTGTCAAATAAGTCGCTTATATTAGGCAGAGGATATTTGTCGTCGGTTGTTATTTCATTGAGACGTCTGTAGTCAATGACCATTCTGTACTTGGGTTCACCTGATGCATCGAGCTTTTTCGGTACCAAGTGAACAGGGGCACTCCAAGGAGAGTGTGACTCTTGGATGACATTGTCTGCTAATAATTTTTCTGTTTGTCTATTTATTTCTTCCGCCAGGGCGGGTGCCTGTCTGTATGGCTTGAGGTAGATAGGGTCCTCATTTACCGTACGAATGTGATGTTTAACTTGGTTAGTAAATGTGAGTGGCAGTTCTTCTGAATAAAATATATCTTTATATTCTTCGCACAATTTACTAACAGTTTCGCGTTCTTCAGAGTTCAGATGGTCTAAACGCAACTTTTGAAGGTTGTTAGTTAGAATTGCGTCTATCTCTACATTGTCGTTAGTGCTGTTTATATTATTAATAGGGCATGAGTCTCCGTTATACTTTGTTACTTTGAATGGGGCTGTCACCGTAAGTGTCATAGAATTTTCTGTAGTGTTCTGTATAATTGTTGTTGCTAAGTGGTCCTTACATTGAACTATCGCTGCGGGCATACGCACACCGTCAGTGAACTGTTTAAAGTTCATAATTGCTTCACCTTCTTTCAAGTCAGTTGGCAGCGTTACTTTGTGTTCCATACGAGGCTCAAGTATGTATACGTACTCCGACTTATAAACAATCGGGATGATAGCTGATTCCGTTCGCACTACTTTGTTTCTCAAACAAATGTCTGCCTGGAGTAATGACAGAAGGTCCATACCTATTAAGCCGTCGTAATTTGGGTCAACATCGTAAACGAAAAACTTGTGTTTTATGTTTGCATTGAAAGTAGGAAAAACAGGGATGTCAATTACTTCGTTATGTAGACTGGAGGCGTGTGTACTTGTCACAGTAAATGGTTCATAGATTTTATATTCGGCAAAATATTCATTAGCCTTACGCGGGCTTATGAATGATTTGGTGCTTCCTGTATCTAACATGAATTTGCCATTTATTTCGGGAATGTGTATGTAAGGTAATTTTAAATTTTGGGTGTAATTTAGTTGTATTATGTTTGGTCGTTCTGTGCAACGTCTATCCGAAAATTTTCTATGTCTTGTGCTTCAACCTCGGTTATGTCCGGAAATTGGGACATTTCGTAACCTTCTGTTTCTGGATGTTCATAATAAAAGCACTCTTCGGGGTGCACATCAATGGTGTCATGCCCGGTGCTTTCGTTTTGTTCGTCATTGGTATTAAAGTTTAATTGAAACCTTTGCGGTACGGGGGCGTTAGGCGCCGTTCGCATCGACACATCTGTGGATGGTCTAGGGTCATGTCTAGGTTGATAGCCAAATTGACCAGGCTGAGGTTTAAAACCTTGTGGCGTGTAATTGTTGGGTCTGTAGCCAAACTGGCCAGGCTGTGGTCTGAGACCTTGAGGTGTATATGGGTTAGGTCTATAGCCAAATTGACCAGGCTGTGGTCTGAAACCTTGAGGTGTGTTCGTGTTGGGTTTGTAGCCAAACTGTTGCAGGGGCCCTGATGTTTGTGGGGGCCTGTATGTAAATTGAGGCTGAGGGGGCCTAAAACCTTGAGGTTGGTTAGGTAAGAATGTTCTTGGAAGAGTTTGGTTGGGAATACCAAACTTGAATTGCTGCGGGGGCCCAAATGGCTTCGGCAGAGCTGGTGTCAAGAATGGCCTGTAAGGGTATGCTACAGGGGGCTGTGAATTAGATTGTGGAGCTGGGGCAGAAGGCTTGGATTGCAGCATTCTGCTGCGAAGAGCGTACTGCTCCTCGAAATTATTTTCTTCCAGTACGTGTGTTAAAGCTTCCTCCAGCGTCGTGGGGGCTTTCAGACGTACGAGGCGCACTAAATACTCCGGAAGATTATATAGAAATACATTGAGAGATGTATTGTTATATATAATTTTCTTGGCTGCCTTTAAGTCGGCTTCTGGGCGCTGGTTTACCTTGGAAAGCAGGATTGCCCTAACATCCTGAATTCTCGCACAAAAGTCTAGATATGACTCTGAGGGCTTAATTTTTAGTGTTTCTAACTCAATTGCCAAACATTCTTCACTTCTTGGATCTCCGAAATGCTGAATTAGAAGGGATTTTAGGTCGGCATATGTATCGAAATCTGCTCGCTCACTTATTAGTGCAGCGGCCTTGCCTGTCAATTTACTTGTGATGCATTGCATAAGATAGAGATTACGTTCTTCTGTACCTTGATACTTTAGGATTATGTATTCACATTTTCTGAGAAATAAGCTTAGGAGCTTTGTTTCTCCTGAAAAGGATGGAATTAGAGCTAAGACATCTCGCGGGATGTCCATCGCGTTATTTACGGGTACTAGTTGTACTACTGGGTCATTCATGGTGGCAGTTTGCTATCACAGTTACTTAAAATTAACACACACAATATATAACACAATAAAACACAATATAAAAGTTCTTATAGCTACGACTCTACTTAAATTAAGTTTACTTGTTTTACTTATTTTCCTACTAATTTTACTTATCTTTCTTACTTATTTTACTTAACTTTTCTTATTGATTTTTCCTTACTTTTCTTATTGATTTTACTTTACTTTTCTTATTGATTTTTCTTTACTTTAAATTCCACTTACTTACAAAATATACTTAACTAAGGAAAAGGACAAAGATTTGGATTCGCCGCAATTCCGGAGGGAAAAGGACAAAGATTTGGATTCGTCACAATTCCAGAGGAAAAGGATAAGGATTTTGACTCACCGCATTTTCCGGTTTTTCCGCTTTTTCCCGTTAACGTATTTGTTTGGTTCGGGGATGCTGCGTGATTAGCACCAGTTCAAGGTCCGCTACAGTTGAGATGCTCTTCAGTGCAGGGAACACTCGCGTTTAGAAGCGCTAACCAGCGGCGAGCATCCCGTTAGGCTGCGCCAGTTAACTTTTGGGAACGTAAAATACGTTTTTTAAAAAGCACACTTTTATTGGGAAAAACTTCTTAAACTTATATTTTCTTTAACTTCAAAGAATTTGATTTGACAGTCGTGGAAAACTAATTAAAAATACAATTAAAAATAAAACTTAAACTACGTCTTGACATCAGAGAGTTTGATCCGAGAGTGGCAAGCCTATGCTACGGACTATCGCTAACACGTCCTATTGCGACATGATTACATCAGCCGCTTCTAGGAATTAAGGGTAGGAAGTGCAAAGGTAAGCGCTTCGGGAACTATAACTAGGTATTTCGATAAGAGCAATATTTGGTTTTGTTTTGACCGATTTTGAGGCTAGCAACTGTGTGGATTTGTTTTACAGAATAAGCACACGGTTCTTTGCGTTTATTCTTTAAAAAAAAAGACATTCACGCGTCAACCGTAAAACCTGTTTTTGTGGGAAAATTGCTCATATTGAAATGAACAATATTTTTTTACATTTCGTATATTCAAGTGATGTAGCGGTTATATGGAAAAAGAGATGCACCCAATCTAAATCCCCCTGGATGGTAAATGAAACAGCTATGGGCCATGGTACAAATAACGTATACATTATAAAGACCAAAAAAGGGATCTTTTAAACCCCCCGGAAAAGCCAATGAAAGCGGAAATCGTACGGATCGTTCTAACATTTTTATTAGACCCATTTGCGGTCCTGACCATGGATTTAGAATTATTTTGGTACGCTTGGATGATTTGACAGAATGTGGAAAAAAATGTACTTGCGGGGTTATAAAAAGTTCTGATACATTTGAAAGGGTTGTTTCAATGTTTGGGTCATCGGTATAGTCTATATCTTTTTACTACCCCTAGAGATATTCCAAACTAAAATCTCAAAACATTTGCTGCTCGATACATGGTAATTTTTAAATAGCTTGATTCCTGAAACACTTCAACTTCTAAATGTCTTGTATTATGAACTAGCACCTTTTTGTTACACACTGTAGAACATTTTGAAATAGTGCCCCGAGAATGAGACGACGGCGCCGAAGTAGCGCTACATACATTTACTAAGGCCACCCTGTCCACTACATGCCTGTCATCCCGCTATTTCGGTGCCGTCATCATGTTCTCGGCGACGTTCAGGCGACGGTTGCGGTCAAACAGTCGGCCACACGCTAGGATACCCCTTTTTGTTCGATTGGCGCCCTTATGCCGCGCGCGGTAAGAGCCGCCATGGGGGTACGATCTGTGTCTGTGGCCGACCGAGAAAACTCTAGCGAAAAGGAAATATCCGCTTACTAGCAAAAGTTTTCTACTCAGAAAAATCCTACATCCGCGGCGCCTACCTTCGGCCACGCACGGGAGGGCCTATAGAAATTTAGTAACATAGAAAAAGGTCTCGATTACCGGGGACACCCGTGATGACGTCATTATGGCGGTCCAAAACAACGACGGCCCATTTACCTTTTGTGTTTCCGTAAAGATTACAAATACGGGACGCGGGCGCGAGATGCTACCTGCCTCCCGAGAGGGGTTATCCTTACTATTTAAATATTTTATAGATAAGATAAGATAAAAAATATTTATTTGAATTGAATTGAATAATTTATTTCGCGCATAAACACACACATAAAAAACTTAAAAACTAGACAAAACAAAACTATTGTTAATAAAAATTACAATTACAAACAGCGACGGCCCATTTACCTTTTGTGTTTCCGTAAAGATTACAAATACGGGACGCGGGCGCGAGATGCTACCTGCCTCCTGAGAGAGGTTATCATCACTATTGAAATATTTTGTAAATAAGATAAGATTAAAAATATTTATTTGAATTGAATCGAATTGAATAATTTATTTCGCGCATAAACACACACATACAAAACTTAAAAACTAAACAAAACAAAACTATTGTTAATAAAAATTACATAAAACTATACAAGGTGTTACAAAAGTACCTAACTCTTTTACATGGTAATAGCACCCGGTGATAGGGATCACTAACTAAATATATTTTTTTGCTCTATGACTTTCCGTTAATTTTGAAATTAATAAAATGTGAACGATGTGGCGGGAGAAAAGTATTTTTTAAATATTGTTTTCGTTGACTTTTACAATGTTTTAACAAATCAAAGCTATGTAAATGCACCTACACGCAAAAAAATATTTTTAAATTTGAGCTAATAACAAAAGAAAAAAAGGTTTTTCTATTTTGAGGTTATAAAATAAAAATTGATTTTTTCAACTTTTTTTAACGATTTGACATCCTGTTGACCAGTAGGTTACAACCTGTAAAATAGTTAAACTCTAATTTTAACTAAAATTTGCTAGTATGCCACTGACAGATAAAGCCTTTGTAGCAACTGTCATTCCGTGGACTCGATTAAAAATTTTGAGTTTAGGTACTTTTGTAACACCTTGTATAACTTTTTTATAACAAGGTATCTATCATAGATTCCAGCGCTCTCCACCAGCATAGATAATTAATTTAAAAAAAACATAGTTATAATTGGCTAAGGGTCGTGTCCCCACATAATACTTTCGATTATACAATTACACATCAAGGCTAAGATAACAAGTATTCCAACATAAGTACTGACCAGTCCAGTAGGATTAATAAGCCATGTTATTGTATTATTCACCTACTACCGCTCGGTCAGAAAACAAGGCCTCAACCTACGACCGCCCATACAAAAGTTACCTTCCAGCGTTCCGAGATAAATAGATTTGGGGCGCTTATAGGCGCGTGTTGGCAGTATCTTGAAAAATTGTATACAGCCTATAAATTAAACTGCCTGTAATTAAACAGTTTGTCCTAGCAATCTTGATCACGACACGGCAGCCGAGGAGCTAAAGAAGTGGCAAAATTGTGCAAAAAAACAGCATAGCGTAGACATCTCTGAAATTAATATAATAATATTAGCTCTCTCACCACCGTGTTTTTGTGGGCAGCGAATCTTTAGGAGGGGATGAAATTGCATAATTGAACCAATGTTTGTAGACCAACTGGAGGGTTTCGTGGGAACGGGGTCCTCAAATTCTGAATACAAACAATCGCCCCCAAAGTTTGCTTTCACTACACTGTTTTAGGGTTCCCGTGGAACGTGGCTGTCATTTATATTGAAAACGCGGCTATAATGTAAATTTTGAAGGTTCCGTACCTCGAAAGGAAAAAAACAGAACCATTAATAGTATCACTTTTCTTGACCGTCTGTCTGTCGGTCAGTCGGTCTGTCTGTCTGTCGGTCAGTCGGTCTGTCTGTCTGTCAAGATCATTTTTCTCATGTGTAACTTATATAAAATACTCTTGCAATCCCATAGACCTGTGAAAAAGTCAAACTTCTAAGACGCATTCAAAAGATCGGGCCTTCTATGCCGTATATTTCTCCGTGTTGGGCTACCGTGGTGGTAATTAATAGAAGTGGACTGTTACAGAATATGGCTGATTTAATAGCGAATACACGGAGAAAAAATAGGTACACAACGTGGCGGCAAAAAAAAGTAAGTTAATTTGGAAGTGTCAAAAAAGAGTTCACTCATTATCTAATCTGTGGCGGCCCACAGAGCAGCCCGCACAACACAAAAAATGTTAATCATCGATGCTCGACGTGGACACTCCGTATGGTTCGATTCGAGCTCTGGTGTTCTCCATTTTCACATACGGCGCCGAGACATGGTGTGTGAGAAGCCGTGACTGTGACAGAATCGATGCTTTCGAGATGTGGTGTTGGAGGAAAATGCTCAGAATCCCGTGGACCGCTTTCAGAACCAATATTTCCATCCTAAACTAGCTCAGAATAACGAAGCGACTGTCAACAGTCGTCGCCAGAGGGACATCAGCTTTTTTGGGCATATTATGCGATCACCACATCATACTCTGGAAAAACAGATAATTTTGGGCCAGATGGAAGGCAGACGGGCGAGGCGCAGAACACCAATGCGCTGGTCCGATGCCCTAAAGGGGCAGCTGGTGGATCCATCCAGCACGCATCCCATCGCGCCCGTGACCATGACGAGTGGAGAACCATTGTTTATGGTCACGATCCTCAGAATTGAGGGACCGATCCAGAAGAGAAGAAGATGCCGTATATTACCGCATAAATAAAACAAATCAAAACCTAGAATCATGTTTGGCAAGCACTTTTTGGCATACAGGAATAAAATGGGGTCCAACACGAAGTTGGGGGTCCAAATTGTATACCATATTGCGTGGGTTATCGTAGGTAAAGGCTTCAATAGCACAAGCTAAAAAAATATTTCCCCCTTACAAGTTTGTACGTAACCCACGTTGCGCGAGTCCGACTCGCACTTGGCTAGTTTTATGTGTATCTCCGCTTTTTTGTCCTATTTGGTTTCTCTAAGAAAAAAACTTATTGATTTATTATAAGGTTATAAAATCGCTCAGGCGGGACGGGACTTGAACCCGCAACCTCTTATTTCACCACTGTTTGTTATTGTTTTAGAATCGTTGATAGTGGACCCTCACGAAAGATCAGTGTGCAGTGTGCTCAAAACCGATCAGTGTGCGGGTTTATTTGCGGGCAACTAATACAAAACTTTTTTTTTGATCATACGAATTATGGGTCGAAAAAAAAAAGATTGTTTGTTTCGATAAGAGGTATTTTCCCCGCAAAAAAACTCGGTTTCGAGGACTAGCAACTGTGCGGGTTTATTTTACAGAATAAACACACAGATAATGTGTTTTTACTATTTGGGTCATTCCAAACAAAGTGCGAAAAGGCTTTCAATCGCAGCAAAATTATCCATTTTAGTCTTAAATTGTGTGTTTCCCTGATATACATCCTATTCGTATTAAAACTCAACATAAAATTAATATTTTATTTAAAAAAGGCAAAAAACTCAAAAAACCTCTACACAGAAATGACCACATTTTCCACAGGAATGACGAAAACGTCCTAAAACCTTGTTTTACATGAGTTTATATTTATTTCTGTTAGATTAAATAAAAATATATATCTGCCCTTTCACAAACATAACAAGTATCTTCATAATTTCTTTCATAATAAACCTTCAAAAATTTCAGAAACATTGTACACAGATATGACCATCATATCTGTGTGTTATACGATTATACCCTTATGGCGACGGAAAAAGGCACATAAGTGCCGCCAATGAAAAAAAATACATATTTTCTTTTTGGATGAGTGTTTTTTGCTAAAAACGACTCGCTAAATGAGAATCCCTAGGCTTATTTTTTTTAGGATGTAAGGTCTAGATCACAGATCCTATAACCTATGAATAACATTTGCACAAGTGAAAAGTGGCGGAAAAGTGAAATGTTTTTCTATGATCTGGAATCTAAAAAACTTGTTAAGCCTAAGGATTCTGATTTTACGGTTAATTTTTATAAATATAAGTTTTAAAATTGAGCGACCTACTTAATACACAGTAAGTATGACAAAATTTATGATGTTATGTCAATAGCTCTACTTAATGATTTTTTGGCAAGTGAATGTACACATGTCAAGGTACTTTTTAAGCTTATGATCAAATTTCATGTAGTACGTTTTTTTCCAGCGATTTGATGAAAATCTTAAGTTATCATTGAAATCATACAGCAAATTACAAAAACGTTGAAATAAAATAGGAAAGCCTATGAATACATACAAATTTGGGACACAGCATGCTATCTAGGTCACTTAGGTACTTTTATGCCAAATTTCAGTCAATTCGATTAAATAGTTTTTACACCATAGTGGATTTCGTGAATATTTTTTTGAAATTCACGTAATTTACAAAAAAATAGCTCCTTAACTATATCCATTTTGATAAAACAAGATTTTTTATGAAAAAACTGTTACAATGATCTCAAGCAAAAAAAAAACACAAAAAATGGGCCACCCTGTGTGACATGATCACTCAGAAAAACCTCCATATTGAAGTTAAAATTTCGAATAATTCAATATATTTGTAAAAATTACGTTCAACTTTAACCTATTTTTGATAAAGCGAATCATAATAAAGTCAAATAATGGTTTCTAATCATACCTTCAGTGACAACTAAAAAACAAACGTCATTTCTGTGTAAGATATCATTTCTGTGTATACACTAGTACACAGAAATGAAATACACAGAAATGAAGAACGAACGTGTACGGCATCACAAGAGCCGTGTTTTGAGGTGATGTTTCCAATGAATAGGATATAATGTTTTCGTCAACATGTAGTGCAACAATAAAATGGTTGGTGATTTTTATAAAATATACTTACCAAAATATTATCATACCAGAAATGATGCGTGAACTTTTCAAGCTGCAGATTTACACATATATTTTAAATTTTCTTGAACCAGCGACACCAAAACAACATAAACAAAACGAAGTCAGCTGGGGAAAGGATCAATGTTGCGAGCGTAGAAACACAAATTACCCGTACTATCAGGGTTACCACTTTTTTTTTACAAAATTTCGGAATACATAGGAATGACGGCAAATCTTGTGACGCTTGCATTTTGTCGTGAAAATTGAAAAATACATACCCAGCATTTTTTTTTGGTTCATTAACATATTTTTCAAGTTTCTTTAAAAGTAAGTCAAGTAAAACTTTCCACCAAAACGGATTCTGTATATTTTTATTTTCTAGGTAAAATTTAGAAATGTAGTGGGTGACGTACACAGGACATGACGAAATGAGGGTTCTTTGGGATTTTTCGGATAAAATTTGTAGTTTTAATTTCTTAAAATTATTATGACAACATTAAGCGCTGTTGAATCTTCGATTTTATAGTATTTTCTTAGCAAATAAATAGAAATTTCATATCGATTCCAATAAGTGACACTTTTTGTCTCATAGATTGGAATGACCCATTTACTTAAGAGATTCTCATCAAAATACCTAGAAATAAAGCAGATTTTCGCGGAAGGTAAGTTCTTAGGTTTTTTCCTCCTACCGTACAGCATATTAAATGTCAACACGACCTAGAAAGCCAAGGAAAATAATGAACCGCCCAAAACCTCGAACAAATGAAAATAAATAATAAAAATACCATAAAGCCAGTGTCGGCCTCGATAAAAACGTACACTGTGAAGAAGTAGAAGAATAGCTTTAAGGCCGACGGAATTTTTCCGTTCGGAAAAACGAAACAAATGCAAACTGCGTACTTGATCTATGAAAATTCCGGACGAAAAAAAAACGTAGGTATGTGTGTGGCGGTCCATAGACTTTGTATGCAGTCACTGCGTTCGGAATCCCGATTCGTTTTATTTCCGTCGGGTATTCCGTGTGTGTGTGGCCGGCCTTAACGGTAGGTTGGCGTGACTAGGAAGAAGCCTATGCCCAACAGTGGGCGACTTTCATGGGCTGGATAGATAGATGGGATAGACGATTATTTTTAAATAGTACAGATAAACGTTGTCAGTACGGAACCCTTAGTGCGCGAGCCCGACTCGCACTTGGCCGGTTTTTGCTAAAAACGGGCAGAACCTACGAATAAATCCCGTACAAGAAAAAAAAACCAGTTTTGGCGGTGACTAGGGATTCTCATTTAACGGCTGGATTTTCAGCAAAAAATCCTATAAGTAGTTTTTTTTTATTGGCGGCGCCACAGGTTTCCTACAATGTTTTTCTTGGCGGTTCTTCTGTTTCTATTCGATTACAGTGCCTCCACTGAAACCGTTTTACAGAGCGTTTCCTTCAAGAATTAATAACATCGTTAAAGTAAGGGATGGTGACGGGGCGGGGAGAAGATGTGTCTTTACGTTCTATGTGGAATTCCCCGGAATTCCATGGCGTTTTCTTTGAAATTTTCATGAGTTTCGTACCCAGATTGCGAGTTGAACATTACGATACGACTTCATCGTCTTAACTTTTCAAGTCATCAATTCAAACAAGTTCCTTCAGGTACCAGTTTCATACAACTACAATAAAATTCATAGTTTATTATTGGATGAACACACGAAAGCACGTCAGACTGTACACTTTTGTTGTGAAGTCGCCCCTAACGTAACGGAGTAGAGTGCTAGCATGTAAGCGTTGGCATTTTGTTATCGACTTTTAATTAAACTGCCACCTGGTACGGTCGGCTACCAGTCTAGGATACCCTATGGTAGCTCTTACCGCGCGCGGCATAAGGGCGCCAATCTAAATGTGTTTTCCAACAATTTCTGTTCTACGACTTTATAGTTGGAGAGCTGGTGACCAATCGAGATATTTTTTCATACAAGCTGAGAGTTGGTAGGCTGATAGAGTTGACTTCGTTGAGTCTGGGAAAAATATTGTTTTGGCCCAGTCGCTGTTGAAAAGTTTAAATTTTTTAATCTTAAATCTTAAAAGTTTAAATCTATGGGTTGAGTAATTTTTTTGTCTACAAGGCTGGGAGTTTCCTAGAAAAAAATATTTTCCCAGACTCAGCGAAGTCTACTCTATCAGCCTACCAACTCCCAGCCTTGTACAAAAAAATATCTCGATTGGTCACCAGCTCTCAACCTATTACTTTATTTTCAAAATTACGTCGTACTGAATGTGTAGTGGCAATACCACATTCTAGTTGTGAAGGAAAACATTGTGAGGAACAACCCAACTCCCTTAAAATTGGGGCATAAAGTAGCAAATCGATTTAGCCAAACTGTTTGGGTGTTTGCCTCGGAGAAACAAGAGCTGCATGAAAGCGCGCCTCTTCTGACACAATATTGATGGAGCACCGAACGCCTGTGCGAGGCGATCATCCGCTAATCGGAAGGGAAAATAATAGGGGGCATGTTGTTTGCTCTGAGTTCCATTAGAGTGGCTAAGCAGACACCATAATAACTAGTGATTCGGCAAGCGAGACAAGACAAGAAAATATCGATATCGAGACTTTCTCCACACAATTGAGCATCGATCTGTGCAGGTGCTTGATAGATTGAACAATGAAGACATTTTATTGGTCTCGATCTGTCCCCGTAGCATGACTTTTATCGAGGCGGATTTATCCAACAAAATGGCGGTTTATCAGCATTTTTGACGTCTATAGTGGGTTATAATTATATCGTCGAGAGCGCTATATAACCCACTATAGACGTCAAAAATGCTGATAAACCGCCATTTTGTTGGATAAATCCGCCTCGATAAAAGTCATGCTCCCCCCGCTGGACAGGCCAGCGAAAATCTTTTCTCGATCTTGTTTTTATGACATCTTGATTTCGAGATTCTCGATTGTTTATGTCATCCATAACAATCAAAAACGGCCGGCCAAAAAGGTTTATATTAGAATACCTGACCTACCAGCAGCGCTCATAGTCTAGTTGAACTAGCCATTCTTAATCGATTGGCAAAGTTATGCAACATCGGGCGCAGTCAGTCCATGGATAGATGACCTCTCGATAGTGGCAATAATATCTCAGCGCTTCCGTGCTTTGGAAGGCACGTTAAAACCGTTGGTCCCGGTTGTTGTAGATTAATAACAAACAATAATTAAGCCACGTCAGAGGCTCTTTGGGCGGCCTAAAAACTCTGACAACTGGGGTGGCCACTACGTCATACGTCATATAACCCATGTCATTAAAGAAAACATTTAGGACGGACTTCAAAACACTCGCCCTCTAGCTCTAATTAATACAGTTAAAGCGAGACAACGCTAGGTTTTTAGCTCCGTCCTAAATGTTTTCTTTAATGACACGGGTTATACCAGGGTTTTGTCAGTTAAGTACTACTTTCTACTTTTAAAGTTTAGACCATCACAACGCTTGTGAGTTGAGTACGTATGGTCCTTCATCCATGACCACTAAAGACATGCAGAGGTGCAGATAATTAACGTTAAAAGGTCTTTTAAAATGCGGGGGGTGGTTGGTGAAAACGGGCATTTGGATCTTTTGTAACACCTTTTGTATTTTATACTAAAACCTAAGCTTTTTTCGACAAAATTAATTAAGCAAAACATAACTCATCCCCTTTGAGGGATGGACAACAACCCTCTCCCGCAACGATAATCTAAATTGGTCTCTGTAATATTCATTGAATAACAAATTTAGTACAATACTGTTAAAATAATATGGTTTCTATACAGAGCAAAATAGAGTACAGAAGGAAACTTTACAGGGTGGAAAAACCGTCGTTGGAGTGAAAGTACGAGTATCCTAAATACTCAATCAAGAGAAAAAAGAATATACCTATCTCGCAACTGCGAATTACTCGTATATCACCTTTTTGTATAAACTAAGGCCTTCGCATCTACGTAATGAGATGATTTATACAGCGTCCAGTGGCACATTCAATCACACTAGATGGGTGAAGAGACCACTCGGCACTGCAGTGCCTGGGACATTGTTTTAGATGGAGTAGGCTTGCCCAGCACCTATACCACCCTGACAGCTTAGTCGACCTAGCCCACAGGAAAGACAAGTCAATACGTGTGGAGCCAACTAAGCCGCGGGTTTCCTCACGATGTTTTCCTTCAACGTTAGCGAGTGGTATTGCTACTACAAATTCACAAATGTACGTAACTTTTTGCCCGCACTGGGTATCGAGCCGGGTACCTCTTGCTTCAGAGTGTGTTCTACCCACTAGACCACCACCGCTTACATTATGCCTTTTTGTATATGGCTGGCTGAAATAATCAAATGAAGCAATGTTTACTTTAAGGTCAACCACGAACTCTAAAAAAAATTACTTAAAAAAAGACAGAGTTGGTCATAGGCCCGGTTTCTGAATTAAGAATTTTACTAAGGAAATATTTTAGTATCGTTCTGTCACGCTCTTTTGTGAGAAATCTGCAGAGACAGAACGATACTTACGTATTTGCTTAGTGAATTTCTAAATTCAGTTTTATTACATTCATACAGACCTACCATTCCTATTAACCCATTTCTATGTTACGGTTCTATTCACTGGAGGATGGAGTTAGCGTTTTGAAGTATAAACACCCCCTGGGGACACTGTTTATGATAGAGGGCCCGTTAATGTTGCAGATTATACCTCGAGGAGCTCCGGAACAAAAGCCGATAAATCAACTTTTTGTATTTTTACAGAAATTACAAAATAATTATTTACATAATATATTTTTTTAATACCATTTACTCTAAATATGATTGGTGTATCGGATCTTACCTCTGGATAATAATGTTATTTATATACAATATCATAATTTACGGTGGAAATTCTAAATCCAAATGCATACTTACTGACTGATAAGAATAAAGCTTTATTTCTCCCCTCGCTCTTTTCATGTGGAAACTTTTCTTAGCAAAAATAATAAAAAACAAATAGTTTTCTAACATATTCCATCTTGTTTTTTTTTACACAAAGCAAGGAACCAGCGGAGCTTTGTAAAGTTTTCCACGTCTTTAATTGCCCTCAAGACAAAAGGACTGCAATATTCATGTGAGACTTCAAACACTTCGAACTTCATAGAAAACTTATACCAAGTAGGTAGAGTCGCCCGTAACGGTTTAATGGGCCATTTTCTGACAGCTCATGAGTTGTGGTTCCAAATTTGTCACTAGATGTCGCTGACGAGACGTTTTCTTTTTTGCCAGTTCGCGTTCGTAGACCATCGTAGATACGTCCAACCAAACACATTTAGGTATTAGTGCTGCAGCAAAATGTCGTGTTTCCGGTTCTACCATTCACTCATACAAGAACAATAAGAAAGTCATGCACTTTTTCATGTACCAAAATGTAATGACATCTACGACGATGAAAGATGAAGTCACAGATCAATGAAGTGAAGAAGTATTTTCGCTGTAGTAAGCACTAATTTACTCTGTGATAGACAACATGTCGTATCAACGCCATCTGTCACAGCTTTTAGAACTATTTTCATAGCTATCAGCAAATCCCTCATTCACTAAAAAGGTTACCGGTTCACTAAAAAATCACTAAAAAGGTACGGACAACGCGAAGCAAAATGGAGGGTTATGATTTCATCAGCGTAAAAATAGAAGTTAAAAATTAAAACCCGACTACCAAAAGGCTTAAAACAAGACCTGCTTGTCCTTAAAATAGACCTTAAAATATTAAAATAGATAATTGAATCGTAGTCGGAGGACACCACATTCGCATTTGATAAACCGATGGCCTCCGAATAATTACGATTAATTATCTCCGCACTTTCGCTTCGCTTTCAACTCGCTAGTGTGACAAGGCTCTTATTTGTCCTAGTTGACATGAAATACAAGGTCAGCACGTGCAGAGCCAACTAAACTGCAGGTTTCCTTACTAAGTTTACCTTAATTAACTACACTTCAAACTCGCTCGCCAATCTATGCGTGGTAAGTTTCTTGAACCCGGAAACTTTCAACAAGTCCGTACAATTAGAACCTAACTATCCCGTGTTGAGAAGCAAATATCTTGCTTATACATGAGCGGGATTCATTCCTAGCCCCGGTCTGTGAAAATATAAAACCTCCGAGGCTTCCACTGGGTTTTTCCGAGTTTTAATTTTAGCCCCCGCAAACTAAATGTGCACTACAGAGGGTTGAACTACAGACAATAGCGCTTAAGGTGATAACCAAGGCACAACTAGCGCCGCCAAAGAAAAAAAAAAACATAATATTATCCTCTTTTTGGATACGATTTTTGGTAAAAAACTCTTCATCAGGTTATCAACGCGACGCTTAACTATTTTCAGGACCTAAGGTTTAGATTCCACATTCTAGAACCTACGTACAAAATCCTTTATCGCCAAAAGTGGCCACTTTTGTGCCTAGGTTTTTGCCTTAAGAATGCCCTCAGCCCTGTCGCTCGCACTTTTCAACATTTTAATTGTTTGTAAGAGAATGATGCAACTTTGTACGAAAAAATATAGTTGCAAACATCGACATGTGAACACACTTTTGATTTCATATTCCTAGTAATAAAAAAAATATCACTGAACTTCGGTTGAGTATCGGATCTACGGATTGTATTTAAAATAGCTGCATAAGATTGACTGAGTTAAACTTTTGTAGTAAATATTCAGTGCTTACGTAACAAAAGAAGAGCAATAAATGGCAATGCGCCTAGATCTGCAGTGTTTTGTCTTTTTTCTTCGGTGAGATTAAGATTTCTCAAATATATCTTTAACTACATATTTATTGCTTTTAGTCTGCTACAAATTAGTTTTTTTTTTTTCAATAAACTGGTCTAATAAATATTATCGATTGTATGAGAGCAATGTAATGTTTACTTTTTGTATGGCTTAATATTTTCTAGCACATACAATCCTATCAGCTTAGTTGGACTAATGCAAAGGAAAAATAAGATAAAAACGTGCGGAGGGCCATCTTATCTACGCGTTTTCATTGATCTTTTTTTTACGTTAATCGAGTGGAATTTAAAAATAAATGTGATCAAGCTAGGTATTTGTTTTAACCACATTTTGTTTTATCCAACCACTAACATAATTTAAAAAATTAATTTTAGATTATTTATGTTGTTCCAAAACGTTCCTATATTTTAAATTTTCTTTGTAATATTAAAATAAAAACATAATATATTTTAAATTAAAACGTACAGTAATCATGCGCAATATTATCACATAATATTATTAACGTCAGACCGTGATTCCAGACCACAAAATGCAAAATGAATTAAGTTATAACATCACTGACCAGTGACCGTGTCCGGTCATTTTAAACGCACGTTAATAGGGCTTGCTATAGCTACAACTGCAAATAATTTTATTGTGCAGTCGACAACTGAAGTCACATTGTGGTCGTCTTAATTATATCTGGCATGTTACAAGTAGTAGGGTGAGGCCTTTGCCCTGCAGGGGGTACAAAAAAAATAATAAAAAAACGAGATCGTGGTGAAGGGAGATACAGAATCCCGACGCAGTGAAATTGACACTAAATGGCGTTGTTTTATTTATCGATTAAAAATTGGGCAGTGCTTATGAAAGTTTAAGTTGTAAAATGGCGTAGTAATTTTACAGACGTATTATAATTTATATCAAAATGTTTTTAAAAATATTGATCTCCAAAAAGAAAGAAAAAATTGTGAATCGTTCTCGACCAATCCTTCTGGGTTTCCACATTTTTAATATTTAAATCTACCACAGCACATTCATCTTAAACAAAAAGGTGTGGGCGTAGACAATGCGGGCCTTTACCACACCCACGCTGTGCGAAAACAGTGCCAGCTAATATCGCATTCTACAGGGTGCACTCTAAGTCGATAGCGGAACTTTAAGGAGGCTGTCAATACAAACGATACAAACAACTTGTACTAGGTGGCAAAAAAATGGAGCGAAAAAAATATCAACTGTTCCAAACGAAAGGTCGACTCAGTACTGCGCCAGTAATGTATGAAGCAGCTGATATTTTTTTCGCTCAATTTTTTTCGCCACCTGTCACAAGTTATTTGTATTGATCAGTAGACAGCCAACTTAAAGTTTCGCTATCGACTTAGAGTGCACCTTGTAGTTGCAAAACAGTCAAAGTTATACATATAAATCAATCCTTACCTACCTATATGAAATTTAAAGCAGTGTATATTTATGGGGCCACCTCTGAAGTATACTTTTTAAAACAGAAAAACAAAATTTTTAATCGGTCAACAATAGACAGATAAATCGGTGACCATACACGTCACCGAGGAGTTAGCAGATAAACAGACAGACAGTCGCGGAGAGTATCAAGATAGAGATCAGACGAGACGTAAGATAATGGCCGCACTACAATATGAAAAGTGGTCACATGTGGCCAATACAGTCCTGTGGTTGTCCGTTCACATGCATTGAACGCAAAATGGTCGGAGAAAAAAATATAATGAGTTTGTTGCCGGTTATCGTCTGTTTGTTTTTGCAAAGATTTTTCTTGGTTATTGTGTCCGTTGATGATTTTTTTGTCTGTTACTAAGATGGTTGAATGTCACATTTTCAAGATTCCAAGAGTTGTGTCCACTCAACGAATCATTGATGCCAAACGACATCTTGCAAGTTGTTTCGTTGTTTTTATAAAAGTAGTAGGTATTTACTTAGGTTTGCACTAGCACTATACATTTGCACTTTTGACAAATCACGCGTTTAAAGGACGAAATATCTACCTGATGGTAAAAATAGCATCAAGATCCGTAACATGGTATGGTTTTGGAGGAGTTAGCAGATAAATAGATAGGCAGACGCGGAGAGATAGAGATAGAGATCAGACGAGACGTAAGAAAACGGCCGCACTACAGTATGCAAAGTGGTCACATGTGGCCAATACAGTCCTGCGGTTGTTCGTTCGCATGCATTGAACGCAAAATTGTCGGAGGAAAAAATATAATGAGTTTGTTGCCGGTTATCGTCTGTTTGTTTTTTCAAGGATTTTTCTTGGTTATGATTTTTTTGTCTGTTACTATGATTTTAAAACTTAAACTTTCGTGAGCACTGCACATTTTTTCTATTAAATCACGGTTTTACTCACTAGTAATTTGTCGGTGTAGCCGACTAGTTTCGGTTCTCATTCGGAGACCTTCTTCATGGACTCTCGGCGCGCGCGCAGCGGCTACTCAAACGCAGTTCGAGACTAGCCGTGGCGTCGCGAGGGCCGTCTCGTTCTCCATGAAGAAGGTCTCCGAATGAGAACCGAAACTAGTCGGCTACACCGACAAATTACTAGTGAGTAAAACCGTGATTTAATAGAAAAAATGTTACTATGATGGTTGAATGTCACATTTTCAAGATTCTAAGAATTGTGTCCACTTAACGAATCATTGATGCCAAACGACATCTTGCAAGTTGTGTCGTTGTTTTTATAGAAGTAGTAGGTATTTACTTAGGTTTGCACTAGCACTATACATTTGCACTTTTAACAAATTACATGTTTAAAGGACGAAGTATCTACCTGACGGTAAAAATAGCATCAAGATCCGTAACATGGTATGGTTTTGGAGGAGTTAGCAGATAAACAGATAGGCAGACGCGGAGAGATAGAGATAGAGATCAGACGAGACGTAAGAAAACGGCCGCACTACAGTATGCAAAGTGGTCACATGTGGCCAATACAGTCCTGCGGTTGTCTGTTCGCATACATTGAACGCAATGTGCACGGAGGAAAAAATATAATTAGATTCACCGAGATTGCAGCGCTTTGTGTCGTTTGTTTGTTTTTGCAAGCATTTTTCTGGGTGTTAGTTGGTGATTGCACCTTTTTTTGGTGGATTGAAAATCTTGAACATGATTTTTGTCACTGCGTGATATTATAGGCCTTTGCATCTCAAATGATTTATACAGCGTCCTGTGGTATCTTCACTCACACTGCATGGGTGAAGAGACCACTCGGCGCTGCAGTGCCAGGGACATTGTTTTAGAACGGCGTGATAGTGAGGGTTGAATTATGTGAACTTATCTCTTTGTTGGTTTAGGAATATATTATTTTATTGGTGTTATTATTATTAATCAAATTATAGCGGGACGACGAACAATGGACAAATGACATAAGCGGCCATAGAGAGCAGGCCAAAAGGGTCTGATTAATCACCAAATAATTCTTACTATGCATTACAGTTTGTTTAAATTTAATGAATTTCAAATGATGAGTCAATATCAAAATCTACTCATAGTTTATGAAAGAACATATTATTTAAGCTTTTGGCGGACTTTACCTCTTGTGCTAGACTTTTTTAATTAAGAAAAATAGCTTATGATAGTCTGTGATTTTCAGTAGGTTCAGACAGTTCTCTCTACACCAACTTGATTTCTAACCGAAAGATTTGTTGCACATTTTTATTTCTCTGGATATTCTACGTTGTAAATGCTTGTTTGAGATTCCTACATGTATACTTTAAAGACAATCCGGCCTTTTATTGTGGAGGCAAGCAGGCCAATAAAGACGGCCATCGCAACCTCCAAAAGCTCTAGGTAAGGTCTGGAAATAATTGCAGTGGCCACAAATGAGTACGTTATAAACATATCAAATGCAATAATAATAATAAGGAAAATAATATCACGCGCCCGATAAAATCCAGAACTCTCTATATCAACGATGAAACACCAACGCGTACGCCAAACGCATTCGCGGAATTCGAATGAATAGGAAACACAGAAAGTAAACTCAGCTTTTTTTGCTGTTTTTCTGTGATTTAGCGATTCATAATCCTATTTTATTGGCCACAGAATACATAATAGAACCTTGGTATGGTTAAGCCTTTTTAGGGTTCCGTACCTGAAAGGTGCCAAACTTAACATTTTTAGAATCGTAATAGGTAGCCAGTTGAAATTTTCACAGATTTTGTATCATTATGGCGGATAAAAAAGGGGTGTTCCAATACAACAAACGTGTTTTTATAAATACTTTTAACTTTATCGCAAAAACGGTAAAAAATACAAGCATCAAACTTGGTATGATTATAGGGCTTATTTTAAAATATTAAAACAACAAATAATAAAAACGGTCCAGTTAGAGTCGGACTCACGCACCGAAGGTCCGTACAGCCAGATTTTTTATTGCATGCTGATACGGAACCCTCAGTGCGCGAGTCCGACTCGCACTTGGCCGTGTTTTTGACACCTATCTTATGTTGACTGTTACATAGCAGTGGATAGTATTATACAACGTGTTATAAAACATCCTAATTCTTTTTACAGGGTGTAACCTACTGGTCAACAGGATGTTAATTCTGTAAAAAAAAAGTTGAAAAAAACAATTTTTATTTTATAACATCAAAATTGAAAAAAATTCATAACTTTTTTGATCTTGGTATTAGCTCAAATTTAAAAATACACTGAAAAAAATATTTGAATGTTGGAAGCAATATTTTGATCAGTGTGATCAAGTATCTTGACTCCATACGAGCCTGACAAGAGCTTTGCCACCACAACGAAGGTGAAAGAGGTCAAAACAATTAATTATAACTGTTACCTGCAATAAATATTGCTGTCTAATTCAAGTAAGAACTTGGTCAAGTGAAGTTTGTAATGTAGCTGTGGTAATCAATTTTTTCGTTTGGTTCCACAAATATCTTGATTAAATAATCTGTTCAGGTACTATCAAGACTAGCTAGCTTGTTTGATTCAACTAAGATGTTTGTCAAGCTAACTTTGGAAAGTAACTGTAATATCAAATTTTCTCGATTGTTTCTACAACGATGTTAATTGTATTTAATATGTGAAGGTGTTATGATGACTAACTGGCTTGTTTGATTCAACTAAGACGTTTGTCAAGCTAACTTTGTAATGTGACTGTAACAACAAATTGTCTCGATTGTTTCTACAAAGACGTTAGTTGAATATATTCTGTGAAAGTGGTATGATGACTAACTGTCTTGGTTGATTCATCTAAGATGTTTGTCAAGCTAACTTTGAGAATTAATTGTAATATCAAATTCTCTCGATTATTTCTACAAAGATGTTAATTGATTTTAATCAGTGAAGGTGCTAAGATGATTAACTGGCTTGTTTGATTCAACTAAGATGTTTATCAAGCTCACTTTGTAAAGTAGCTGTAATAACTAATTTTCTCGATTGTTTCTACAACGATGTTAATTGAATTTAATATGTGAAGGTGTTATTATGACTAGCTGGCTTGTTTGATTAAACTAAGATGTTTGTCAAGCTAACTTTGAAATGTAACTATAATAACCAATTTTCTAGATTGTTTCTAAAAAGACGTTAATTAAATAGAATCTGTGAAAGTGTTATTATGACTAACTGGCTCGTTTGAATCAACTAAGATGTTTGTCCAGCTCACTTTGCAAAGTAACTGTAGTAAAAAATGTTCTCGATTGTTTCTACAAAGATGTTAATTGAATTTAATAAGTGAATGTGTTATGATGACTAACTTGCTTGTTTGATTTAACTCATACCATTGTCAAGTTAAGGGTGGATGATAGCAACGTGGCGGGAAATTCAAAATTGTCACAGTTTTTTACATTTTGTAGCTAAACTGAGCTATTTTTGTTCAGCGATTTTTCGTTCGCGGCAATAAAACAGTATTCTTTTTATTATTGTAAACGACAGAACAACAATAATTCAGCCGATTATGTGTTCTGGTCTACGAAGTAGTGGCACTGCCCAAAAAACTTGTCGTAGACCAGAACACATAATCGGCTGAATTATTGTTGTTCTGTTGTTTACAATAATGAAAAGAATACTATGTTATTGCTGCGAACGAAAAATCGCTGAACAAAAATAGCTCAGTTTAGCTACAAAATGTAAAAAACTGTGAAAATTTTGAATTTCCGGCCACGCTGCTATCTTTCAGCCATAAAGAAGCCCAACCTTCTTGTTTGGCTATACAGGTGTAACAGAAAACTGTAGCCATATTAAGGGGATTGTTATGGACATATTTCTGAACAACATTTACCATGAAACCAATTGAATCAGAGCTACTTTATTTTTCACTATTCCATACAAATCAGCTAATCACCCGGCCCAAAATGTATAGAAAAGTGCGAAACAGAGTGGCTTTAAGCAAACCGGTTGCATACCTACTGAAAGTTGTTTAGAATTATCCATACAACCCCCTACAGTATGACTACACCTTTATGTTACCTTGTACATCCAAACAAGAAGTTACGCTACACATTTAACTTGACAAATGTAAGAGTTGAATCAAAAGTAATGTTATATCTAATTTAATGGTGGTTTAAGATGATAAAATTAAACATTTACTATACATACATTATTTTTTTATTACGATAACTAATGCCAACTACTACTTACAAGCTACTTTTAAAACTTTAACGAATTGAGTAAGCTATTCCTATTACAATAACATTACATTATTATGGATTGTTCCACTTAATGCACCTGGGGTAAATCACCTGGGTGCATTAAGAGGGAACGCGGGTAACCTCAACTCCATACAAAAGGGGAGACCTGTTTCCTTCCTGGATAATTATTTAGAAAAAATATGTTTGTGCCATTAAATCTTTATTTACCTCTGCCATATCCCTACGTTTTTTATTTTTTTTATTTTAATTATTTAAATTATTATTAAAATAATTTAAATAATAAAAAAAGAAAAATATAGGGACATGGCAGAGGTACATATAAATTGAATGGCATAAACATATATTTTTTTAAATAATTATCCAGGGAGGAAACAGGTCTCTCTTTTTGTATTTTTTGTATGGAGCAGCCGGCTACCCGCATTCCGTCTTAAGTCTACTAAAAAGTAGACTTAATTCGCCTCGGGCTAAAGAACCTAGGTGAATAAAGTCGACTCAATTTTGTTAATATTTTTGGTATGGTACTTTATTCACCTAAAAATAAATCATCATATTAAATTATGAATACAGCTTAAAAAAAAACAAAACATATAAGGTACTTAATACATTTATATTAATATAAATTGCGTTAAAAAAAGTACACGGTAGGTAAAAATAAACAGATTTTTTTTTATTATTTTTTTAAATCATTTTTTTATGTTTTTTCATATTTTTTTAATTTTCTTTTTATTATTATTTTTTAAATACTTTTATTTAAAAAAAATACAATAAAAAAAATTATAATAAAAAGATTTAAAAAAAAGAATTAAAAGAAGATAAAAAATAATAATAAAAAATATCCGTTTATTTTTACCTATCATAAAGGTACTTTCTTTTTTAATCAATTTATATAAATATAAATGTATTAAGTACCTCATAATATGTTTTGTTTTATTTAATTTTGTAAGCTGTACTCATAATTTAATATGATGATTTATTTTTAAGTGAATAAAATATACCAAAAATATTACCAAAATTGAGTCGACTTTATTCACCTAGATTCTTTATTAGCCCGAGGTGAATTAAGTCTACTTTTAAGCAAACTTCCGCTCGCTGCACCCAGATGATTTACCCCAGGTGCATTAAGTGGAACAATCCAACATTATCTGTACCATGTTTAATTTTATCACCAGAAACGATAATTATGTTAGATATAACATTACTATTGATTCAAATCTTATAGCTGTCAAGTTAAATATGTAGCCTAATTCTTGTTTGGAGAACAGGGTATAACAGAAAGATGAAGTCATATTTTTGTGTGATGTTATGGGCACCGTTCTCAACAACTTTTGCTATGAATTAGGTTTCATATTGATAGTTGTACAGATTTATAGATACAATCCCCTAAAATATGACTAAACCTTTGTGTTATACCCTGTATAACCAAACAACACGTTACGCTACATACATAACTTGACAAAAGAAAGAGTTGAATCAAAAGTAATTTTATATCTAATTTAATAGTTGTTTCAGGTAAAAAAAATAAACATTTACATTACGTACATACAATATTTTTTTATTAAGATAATAATAATTAATGTCAACGTAACTTACAAGCTACAACGCATAGTTACATATTTATTTCCATTGCTTAAAATATTAATGTTGCATGGTATAGGTGCCTCTAACGAATTGAGGAACTTAGCAACATTTTCCACTGGGTTTGGTTCGTGGACTTCATAGGAACAGAAATGGCTATCGAAATCCACTGTTTGCAGAGCAATTCCCTTTAAAATAATTTTATCTGTACCATACAAATATAGATGTTCTACTTTAAAAAATCTGGGCAGATAATGATCAGGATTTGTTTCATAAACTAAAATAGTACCATTTAGATACCGAGTTGAACAAACAGTAGCCCAGCTGACTTTAACTAGCAACTCATTTGGACATAATTGCAAAGTGGAACAAAGGAATAGTTTAACACTAGCATCATCTGCCGATCCCTTTACTTTGGGTCCTGTACTAAGTGGTTCTTCTAATTTTCCTTTCAGAAACATTTCATTTAAATGAAGCTGATGTTTCTTACTTAAAGTCAGTGTTATATTTTTTCTATTACATGTAGCGTTTGCAGCCAATTTTGAAGTTCTATGTTTGGCTTCAAAGCGCATACTCCACAAAAAAATTAAAGGTCCATATTTTTCAAGAGCAGAGGGATAATGAACCATGTGATGGAACTTTGGTTTTAATGCTTCCTTGCTAAGTAACATATACTTCGAATTAAGCTCGGCAACTGCTGCCTGTAACGATTCCTCAGTTCCTTTTGCAAAGGCCGTAGTTAAGATAATTTCCAAAACCTCTCTTAGTTTTTTATACAAATTCCATGTTAAGTCATCTCGAGGTATAAATTCTCCTACTAATAAACCAAAATACCTTACAAATGTGAGCATCTCTGATGCAGTCATACGCACGTTTCCATGAGCTAAATGTTCCATAGCTAAAGTACATGGTTGATTTCTACAGTCAGGACCGTAAGCAAAAGCATGGATTCTTTCATTGAGAACACTGAGGGTAAACAATTTGAAGCGTCTAAGATATTGAAGCAGAACAAATTGCATAACGTATTTGGCAACACCTTCTAATAAATCATGCATACAATCGACGCCGATTTGGTTGAATAAATCAAAATTTTTTACATCTAGCCAAACACATTTTTCTTTTATACCGGTTATAGAAGGATTGTTTAGCAATAGATCTGATCTATAATCATCAATACTGCGCAATAAGTCTCTGTTTTCAGTACATTGCGTTTTTAAAACTTCTTTCCTAACTTTGCATGTTCTGCAAGGAAAATTTGCCGAAAAACTCTCTATGAAACCTGTAATCGCATGAATACCTAGATTGTCACCTAAAATAAGGCCTAATTCAAAATGAACAGTTCCGCTGAAATTAGGTAGATTAAATTTTAAACCATGCTCACTGAGATAGTTCAATTCATCGATCACACAGCGAAAGATTATTGTGTTTCCAAATTTAGTTCTGTCAGAGGAATGAAAAAGAAGAACTAAGAAAATGTTTTTCAGCGCTGATGTTCTGCAAGGTGGTAGACAAGGAATAGAAGCATAAACTGCTCCCAATTTGTGATGCCCTGATCTAGAACCTAGAGCATTGCCAGTTTCGTAATCGTCAAAGAATATAAATATTGGAATAACAATTTTGCCTCGATTTTGTGTCATTCTATTCCGCCAAAATGAGCCTTGTATAAAATTTTCCACCGCAGCATCACCACCAACATTTTGAGTTAGACGATTCATATAATGTAAAGTTTCAAAAAGGACATTTTCCATAGAAAAAAACGACATCAATACTTTTCGAAGCGGTATGAAATGTTGTTCACAAGTGATGGGCACGAGTCGGTTTATGCCCATTCTCTTTACTTTATCCAATCTCTGACCGATAACAACAGATTGTGGTTCTATGTAAGTTTCATTTTCAAGGAAATATTTAATTCGCTTGTGCTCAGTGTCAAATTTACTCCACACTGTTGTCATCAATGGTTCAATTGAATTTAAAATGTGAGAAACAGTACCGTGAGGAATAACATTTTCAGAAGACAACCTTTCAAGGCGCTCTTTGATAGCTGAAAGTAAACTTTCTGTAATGAAATTGTGAAATCCGCTAAAAATGGTTTGAACAATATTTCGTGGCAATGATTGATTAGCATATAAACTAGCTATAAAAATCGAAAGGTCTTTTTCCACATTTTTTGAAGTTTGCAACTGTAAAGCTTGATTGATAATATTACCATGACTTGCTGGTGGTGATGGGATTGGTGGGATATATGAATCACTTAGTTCTTCTGGTTCATTGGGCGTTTCCGAACTAGCTACTTCGCTCAGGTTTGTAATAGAATGCTCTCGCAAAATATGTCTACGAAATGAACTAAATAACTGGAATTCACGATTACAATTATCTTGTGCACACTTATAAGCACTTAAGTCTTTTGAGTCATGTAACAACCGAAAATGTAACCTAAGAAGTTTAATATCAGAGAGTTGCTTATGGCATACAAAACAAGTTAACATTGTGTCTTAAAAATACGACAAAGGTACATTATTAAGCTTTCAAATAATATTACTGTACTGTTACTGTAACTGACGATACCTTGCCGTGTTAAATTATTATTGTGTATTGTAACAATATTACAATATACCACAATCAGTGAGCAGAGACTCGGCAGCGGTAGAACCTTTGTCGTATTTTGATGTCATTTTGAATAGAGCTTTTTGAATGAAATACCATATAGGGTATGCGTCTAGGCCGTATTCAACATTAAGAGCCCATACTATTTTATAGCATGTCTCAACAGCTTCCGCGATTGACAACCGTTCATATAATACCAGCCTGTTAGCAACCACAAAATAGGATTTGACGTGCTCCAATGACTCACCGACTATTATTATGTATGGCTGAGATGGAGCTTTTTTCTTTTCGAGGTTTGATAAACGCTGTTCTACGTATTGTGCGATTTCTGCGTCCGTTTTCAGGTGTTTTATAAAACCATCACGGGCTTCAATTTTGCTGGGCTTCCAGTTCTCCAGGCTTTTTCTGAATTTTCCTTGGCGACAGGTTGATGGATTAAGCAGGTATGGTATGGCGAGAAAACCCACAATATTTGTGGTTTCTTCACTGGATGCTGAAAAAAAAAAATTGTCAAATGAATCTACATACTCGTATAGGTCAATAAAAATTCTGCATCTTACATTTTACAGGTTTTGCATCAATTCATTATCATGTTTTGTGGAAGGTGTAACTTTATTTTTCGATCACTCTACTATTGAATCTTAATAAATTGGTTTAATGGCTTATGTAACACCTCATTATACCTACTATGTAATGGTTGTAGAGTAGGTAGACATACTTATTCAAGAATCCTATGGGAAGAAATTTTTAGAAAATAACAGTGTCTGAGTGTGATAGATACCTTATTATATTATTATATTATATTATACAGGGTGTCCCAAATAAAGATGTCAAGCGAGAAAATCTGGATAGCTGACACTGTATTTGGGACAACCTGTGTACTTAGTGGGGTTCCGCTAAGTACCGACTTAGAAGTAACTACGCTTTCATTACCTAATAACTGAAAGACTAATATTAAATAATAACAAAGTTACTCACAATCGGCGAGCCTGACGAGATCTTTCGCAAACTCATCAGTTGCCACTTTTTTTTCTTTTAGTCGTTTAAGCAGAGTTGGTTTTGTCAGAGGATATTGCATGAATAAATTGTCTTTGTGTTCTTCATGGGCAATATCAAAATCAGCATGCAGCTAGAAAAAAAAAAAACAATATCAGTTCTATCGAATAATACAATAATAATAATCTGCCAATGATGATGAACCCCTTGAGACATTTTCCATAGCAGACATCAATAGTCTCAATCCATAACCCGGAAACGACGTAGCCAAGTTTTTTCTTTTCCTCATGTTATTCTGCAATAGTCCTTGTATCTAAAGGGGACTGTCTCTGGTTAGATTCTTGTATTTATACAGAGATAAGATCCGAGAGATACACCCATCACATCTAGAGTAATTGGTATGAAACAGGCCTCTGTGCTGTTGGCTGTGGCCTCACGCAAGCCTTAAAGGACCCGGTCCCCATAGACCCGTGTGAATCTTAAAGATATACCTAAATAATAATAATAGAATCGGATAATATATATAATACTCACCAACTTATACCCCAATGGCTTTTGTAGAGCAGGGTACTTGACAAAGTATGCCTCTACAGGATCTTTGTTATCGTGGACCAGTTTCATACGTAATGGGCAAGTACTGCGCCATTTTTGCTCCACTATGAACCATGGGTCGGACGAAGTCTGTAGCCATTGTAGATCCTCTTTAGAGTTACTGTTATCCTCAATCTGACCTGTGAAACATTCTGGAAGAGGTCTTGGTGATGGGGCTGAAGATCCAGGGCTTGAATCCCTGCTTCTTTTCCTTATAGGGAGTGCTCCCAATTTTTGAAGTCTCCTGCGTTTATTTAACACCTGAAATTAAAATTAACATAGCATCACATTTTGCCGTAAATTAGTTTCAATTAAGTAGATCTAATAGGTAGATAACTTTTAATTCTAAGAAATAGCTAGTGTACCTGGTGCACAATTTTTCCCCGAGCTTGTCTCACAATTCCATTGGCTGTTGTGCAGGCAGGGATATAATAGGTTGTTGTCCGTTCGCCTGGATATAGCTGTTTTATATAATTGGCCCACTTATAATATGTAGCTCCAGTAATGGTGGTCTCCTTATGTTCTCTCAAAATTTCTTTAGCAATTACAGATGCCAGCAAATTGCGTCCAGTATCCCCTAATAAAGCCCCCCCTTTATAGGCGAGGAGGGTACTTGTGTCCAGAGAATTGTTCAGTAATTCTTCCAAGATCTAAAATATAAAGACTTATAAACATACCTAAAGAAATAAGACCAAACTAGTTGGTACACAAGACAGCACGTCGTCCTTTACACGGTAGCACTTTTGGTGGAGACTTGCTTACTTGGGGTTTTGAGCATCCAGATTTTCGTTCAGGATCGTGGGTTGAGCGGCCCGGGATTTAGAATCAGTATAATTTTAATTCATTAATAATTTAATAATGGGAAATTATAAGTCAAGCCACAAAGTTTTTTTTTGGCGACGTGATCTAACTTCTCATTTTATAAGTAAGCCACGGGAAACTAAGATAGCTTCTAATAAACTAATTCATCTTTTTTACATCGCCAACTAAATAATCCAAAGAAAGCGTCAAGTAAAGTCCAACAAATTATTTTAACTTGTCCACTGATTTATCTATTGCAACCTGATTTACTAACTCAGCCACGGATTTTACAACTCATCACCATTATACGTTTTACAGCTTCAAAATAAGCTCCTCAAAAAAATATAATTCAAGCTTCAATAGACAACCTCATATATTATTATAACATAACTTAGCATGTAAATTAATACATCATATTCTTTTATTGTGAAAAATGCCACTATACGATTTGGGACTTGACAGCGACCAGCCATTTGCACCAATCAGAGAGCGCCATTCGATTCACGTACTGACGAGTAGTCACGTGTATTTGTGACTACGTATCAGTTGCGTTTTTTTTTACTCAATCTACTTCCAGAAAAATGCTCCTATAATTAATTAAGTTAATTACGATACGTAAAATTAAGGTATTTCAAAGTACACGAATTGATAAAAAAAAAAGTATTTTATTTTGTTTCCCTTCAATAGTTCCAGGGTATTTTAGTGCCCATAATTCACTATTTTATGTCAATTATTGGTAATTTTTTAAGATCAATTAATGTAGGTCGAGATAAATTTTAAACGTAGAGTTATAAAATTAGAAGCTAATTGAAAAATTGTTTTGGTGTCATATACCTATTAATATTTTAGAAGTTTACTGCTGGAACAAATTTAGATGCCAAAAAATAACCACGATGCTGAGTTGTATTTAGAGTGTCTTACATACAAGTTATCTAGTGGCTAAAATAGTATTATTTAGATGCGCGTTGATTGTGGCTGACTTAGCAATTTAGAAGGCAAATGCAGATATTTAGAGGCGTATAATGCTATTAAAAAGAAGTCTGTTTAATTACAACCCTTTAATAATTAGCTTTCGTGCTGGAATAGAAAGTGAGTGACAGATGTCAAAATCCTTCCTTACCCCGCACGCCCCGCGTCGGTGCGTTTGCTAAGCAAGCACCGATCTAACATTGGAGGAGCGTTTATGGAGCACGGCGGCGCCAATAGTTAATTTACGGGCGACTTTGCAACAAAAGTGTAGTCGGACGTGCTAGCGTGTGTACCTTGACACCTTAACTAAGATAATGGACAAAGATTAATAAAAGAATCGTCTGAAGTTAAAATTAGTTTGACTTTGGATCGCTCTACTTAGGAAAAATGAGATTGACTTTTGATCACTCTACCAAAAACAGGGCGTTATTCAAGACGTGTTACAAAAGGTCCTAAATCTTTTTACAGGGTGTTGACCTGCTGGTCAATATGATGACAATTCTGTAAAAAAAAAGTTGAAAAAAGAACTTTACTCAAAAAAGCTCGTAATGTGGTCATTAATTCGACAACCTTCTTTGAGCAAAGACGGACTTGCGGGCTACTATGCTTAGGCGCCAGAAAAGTTGTATGGAATTTCATTAATGTCGTGTTTTGCAGCCAGAAAAAGTGTATAAAAATCCATTAATGTCGAGTTTTGTTTAAAAAAATAGTCCGGTGCAAAAAGTATGCGTCTTGCGACTTGCGTCTTGCGTCTTGCATCTTGCGACTTGCGACTTAATACCTCAGCCTCAATCTTAGGACCTAGGGCATAGGATCTAGGACCTAGTACCTAGCACCTAGGATCTATAACCTAGCACCTAGGACCTATGACCCAGGACCCAGCACCTAGGACCTAGGACCTAGGAGCCAGCACCTAGCATCTAGGACCTAGCACCTAGGACCCAGGACCTAGGCCCTAGGACCTGACACCTAGGCCCTAGGCCCTTGCACCTAGGACCAAGGACCTAGGAGCCAGCACCTAGCATCTAGGACCTAGGACCTAGTACTTAGCACTTAGGACCTGGCACCTAGCACCCAGGACCTAGGACCTAGGACCTAGCACCTAGGACCTGGTACCTAGAACCTGGCAACTAGGCCCTAGCACCTAGGCCCTAGAACCTGGCACCTAGCACCTAGCACCTAGGACCTAGGACCTAGCACCTGGCACCTAGGCCCTAGCACCTAGGACCTAGGACCTAAGACCTAGGACCTAGAGCTAAGGACCTAGGTGTATATCAATTACTCGCTTTGTTTGAGTAAAGCACTATACATGCCTTGGTCTGCAATGAGTTGCTGGCCACGCTGTGATGGCTTTGAGCTGCGCTACGCTCTGCGCTCTGTCGGCAATCAAAAGCGCGCCAGAAACGCACCTATTACAGATCGCGGCAGTAATGTACTATTTATTTAAATAACATCAATATTGAAAAAAAAAAAACAAAACTTGTTTTTGGATCTAGCCGAAATCTAAAAATAGTGTTAGGTGTATTTGAATAGCTATAAGCTGTTGAAACAGTGAAAATTTGTGAAAATAATATTTTATCAATACATTTCTCCCGTCACAGCGCTTTCATTTTAATTAATTAAAAATCAACGGAACGTCATAGAGCTAAAACAATATTTTGGTTGAATGGGTGCCATAACCCTGTAAAAAAAAGTTAGGACCTTAGTGACACCTTTAACCTATGTTAGTTAAAACCAAGGATAAACAAATAAATGCTTGTGCTAAAAATAATGTTAGTAGGTACATACTGGGCATTGAACTGAATCTACAGTGCCATTGTAGTTTTCTGGAGAAATATTTTCTATTTCTTTATAAGGTAGGCTAGGACTAAGCACAGGCAGTTGAACATCAACACTAGCACCATCTTCCAATAGTGCAAAGTCCAAATTCTGTAATTAATATTAAAAATAATAGGAAGTTACAGTACACAATTATTATTTCTTTAATAAATTGGTATTGGTACTCTCATAAGGACATAGGCCGAACAAACAAACTATGGCGAGCAATAGAAGTCTGAGCAAGAGGGGTACCGCTTGACCCTTCTCGGCTTACTTTTGGTCACATCACATACATCAACCAATCGTTGCGAGTGCATTCACTGAGAATAATCATCACAGCAACTAATTGCAAATTTATCTAGCAAAACAAATAAGTAGGTTAGGAGATAGGTAGGTACAGTGGGCCACAGGCAAAGATGCCCTTTTTGTTCGATTGGCGCCCTTAATGCCGGGCGCGGTAAGAGCTACAATGGGGTATCCTAGACTGTGAGCCCACCGTACCTAGGTATGTCAAGTTAGGTGATAAGGTAGGTACGTACAGCCCGTGCCAGGTTTCTGGGCATCTGAATGCCGCCCTAAGGCCTGGAGGAGGTAGCGGCGCATGGGTATAAGAGAGGTGCATAAACACGGGCGAGAGGAAACAGCTGGCTCAGATGCCATGAACCCTGGCGATGGCTGCACCTGATTTTAATCAAGAAGCTATTACTAATTACATAGACCTACCTACTAGACCTACCTTCTCTTATAATTTGGGTAAGTAAATACTCACAGAGATGTCCAAACTTGTAACAGTAGAGTCGAACTCTCCTTTCCATGACCTCCAGCACCTTAAAAAGAGAACCCTGGGCCCGGTTTTGGGTATTAACTCTTTGATGGTGTCATTCGTCAGGGCTGACAGCGCGTGGATCGTTATTTGTTGTTCTGAAAAATAGTGAGAAATTAGGTAAGGATACATAATATTTGTAATAGGAAGGTACCTACGCGATTCTTATACAAGACACAAAACACAAGACAGCACGTCGTCCTTTATACGCCAGCGCTCTACTTGGTTAGGTATGTTACGGGTGACTTTGCAACAAGACTGACGTGCTGTCGTGGTACCTATACGGTGTGGCTACGGCACTCGGACCATCTTGATCGAAGACTCGGACACAGAAATGGCTACTTTCTGACCCGGTTTTGACAATACAGTGCAGTGCGCGTTTCACAATAGGTACCTATTAAGTGTGTACGCCATTACTCGCCAATAAAAACACACGTGGCATGGTAGTTTGATGATTTCGAAGTGCCTTTTGCGGCGAAGTGTAGGGCCATGCCCGGTAAACGGTAAATTACGCCGGTATAATGCGTGCGGGATGAGAATGGGATGGAACCTTGTCAAAGTCAATCGAAAACATACTGTATTTTACTTTGACAAGGTTGCACCGACGCGAGTTTGCTTACTGCGCGCGTCTCAGTTCCAAAAAGTCGCATCCCATTCTCATTCCGCGCGGATTATACGTATGAAAGCTAACGTACATGGCCATACACTTCGCCGCATTATATTCTCTCTGCGACGTGTGAAAAGGAACAAACTTACCAGTGAAAATTGGTATGAGGTCGTGTAACTCCCATGTTTTTAGTAGTTCTATGACTTCCTCCATTAAAAAGGGATCTTTGACCACTCTGGAAGTCTGGAATAATTAACACTTCGCTAGGAATCACTGGAGTACTGGACCACGGAAATGATCGATATTCTGACCGACTACTTACAGCGTTTACGCGGAAGTGGGACGAAATCACGAAACGAAATGACGAAAACGAGTGAAGTAAGCACGTGTCACGACACGATTCGAGCGAGCGGCCGACCGGCGGCGACCGGCGCGCGGGCAGCGGGGGCAGTGTTGCCAGTAGCAGATAGTCAAATATAACACGAGGCAGATCAAAAAGTAACATTTTCTCGAGAAAAGTAACATAACTTTTTTTTATTGTGGAAATCGACTTCGAAAAAATCTTAATAATTTTTGATCGAATAATCGATTGGCGATGCTGAAAAAGAAAGAAACATACAATCAATGATGGGTGTTGTGTGTCTAATATACCAACCAATTTAAGAAAGAAAGGAAAGAAATAAAAACGTCTTTCAATACTACAAACAACAATGCGTTATTAGTATTGCCACATCACGGCCAGTCAAAAAATACGATTTACCTACTTTGAGTAGTTCGGTGTTCGCAAAAAATAGCGAATTTATTTATGATTTTTTTGCTGGTTTGACTCCCGGGTGCGACAAGCGAATGAAAAAAATATTTTCGCGCCCCCGTTTTAGCTTATTTTTTTACAAGATCTTGTGGAGGTAGAATGAATTTCTTATTGAGCCTTACAAATCTGATTAAAATCCGTCGATAAATAAGGTTACACTGCTAACTTTGACAGAGATTGAAAATACCTATGTCAAACATACTTATAATATAATGTATGAACACACGTCAGACATACCTAATATGTATGCTCACGCCTACTTCCCGGACGAGGGGTAGGCAGAGACAAAAGACCGCCACTTGCTACAATCCTGGCATATATCGCTCGCTTCCTCAACATTGATAGTAAGTCTCTTCATACAAGCTCAGACCACAACCGAAGGCAGTGGCGCTGCAACACACATACCTACAGCAAAGAAAATGCTACGCTACTGCAGACCACACACAGTGCTGCCGCGCTTGGAATCAATTGTGTAAATAGACATTCTTATAAACCAGTAGTATCGCTTGCTTCAACTCATAGAAAAGTTCTTAATGGACATAACATTTCGCTAGGCT